>MINK01174781.1:0-13894 GCA_001735545.1 Phormia regina
AACATAATCCAGTACTGTCATATTATGGTTGAATTTTATCGTTATCTGTAAACTTTATTATGTTAGATTTATTATGGTGCTACAATAATGTGGTTAAATCACAAAAAAAAAAAAAAAAAAAAAAAAAAAAAAAATAAAAAATAATTGTTTATCTGCATATAGTGAATATACAACAATAATATGGTTATGTACAACATATATATGTCTATTTTTGTTGTATATGGGCTTGATTCGTGTATACAGAAATAATATGGTTAAATTGTGATTTAACCCTATTACTGCTGTATACACAAATCAAGTATATATATATCAAGATCAATAAAAATATGTTTGCAAATCAATAATACTAGTACAATATTCAAGGATATTATTGCTGTATACAGGAATCAAGTACATGTCACTTGAGCTGGCTTTTATGACGATTGTCCTGTTTCCAGCCAAAATAAATATGTATATTATTTTGGAAATAAAACCAAATGAATTAAGAAGCTCTAAAAATTATAATATAAACGTCCAAGAAACCAAATTGTGAACTTTTTAAATATTGAGATATCCCACATATGTATTGAAGAGTTATAGAACAAAAAGCACTCGTTTATATTGTTTGGCCTACCATTCTTAGTATGGATCCACTAGGAAGGTGTTTTCTAAATTAATACTGAACTTTTATTCTGATATCCCTAACGGGATGCAATTTACAGAACTGTTTCTAGACCGGATAGCTGAATAGCTATGCCGAATATTTTATACCATTCACCATCTCACCGACAATTAAAGCTTTGACCGATCTATATAAAGAAACTTTATCTTAGTTATTATTAAGCCGATTTATTTATTTTTTCAGAAAATAAACTAAAAAGATGCTTTAGAAACGCAAACTTCATGTTAAAAGATTTTCAACTCATATCTCCTCCATTTATAAGCCGATCTTGCTGATTTTCCATATCAAGGATTTCCGATCGTATGATGTAAGAAGTGCGATCGAAAAAATCTTAACATACGTTTTGCCTCATAACCTTTTTCGGAAGCAATATTAAAAATTTCTTTTGATCTAGTTATCATTAAAAAATACTTCAGATATTATTTTTAATAACAACCATGATGATTTGTCGTGCTTTTGATCAAAATGACTGACAAAAAAGATGTATGTGCTACAAAATATTAAAAAATTTCAAAAAAAAAATCCCATAGGTCCTAAAATTAATTCGCCACCGAATTATATCTCTGCGGTCAAACTGTTTCTAATATTATTAAACAGTATCAGGAGAATTTGATCATTGATATAAATCCTCCCTCGGAAAGAAAAAAGAGTCCACATAACTGTAGCAACTATGAAATTTGTAAAGAAAGAATGAAAACTCTAAGATCTACCGTTTTCAATTTATTAAATATTATATATGTTAAGATTTTTTCCAACGCACTCCTTATATATTATATGTGTGTCGCCACTTCAACGAACGCACGGACGGAAATAGTGCTATCGTCTTCATTTCTTTATCTGTTTCATATATGTAATGAAAATTATTATAATTAAAATTATTATGATTTTCTAATTCTAATATTCATTTTATGTGAAAAGAAAACGAATTGACTAGATAAAAAACTAAACCTGGTGAAAATATTTATTTCAATTTAACTTAATGTTTATTACCTTTTTTGTGAAAATTATTTCTGTGTAGAAATACTTGTAGATACTTAGAAACATTTATATAATGTTTGGACATGCAATACATACATATATTGGAATATAAAAACTTATGTGTTTCTTGTTCTGATCGATTTTCTAGTGATTATAAAAAAATAGAAAGATATGTGATGTAATGGAATTTAGTCAACATTTGTATTGTTACAACAATAACTATTGAACAGATCAAAACAAAAGTTACTCAGTCAATTCTAACAACAACATAACTAGAATGTTGCTATTTACATTAATAAATGTGTGTTTTTTTATATAGATTTTTAAATACTTTTTGTTGAGTTGTAGTTCATGATACCCATACAATAAATGTGAACAAATTCTTTGGCACTCATTTTCATCATTTAACAAGAAGCAACTTGGCTACCAATGCACACACTTTTGAAAAATCGAAAAGAAATGTTATGAACGAAAGGAACGGAAACTATAAAAGCAGATAAATATTTTATATAACGAGCGACAAAAAAAAAAGGCGTCTTAATAAATATGTATTCCAGTTAAGATATTGGTTGTATAAATTAAAAGCTCAAAATTGAAAATATTATTAATTTATTTATTTATTTATTTATTTATTTATAAACCTATTATTTTTTATAATAAACTTATAATGAAGTATAAACAAATGGGTGATAGAACTACTAGAATAAAATCTATGTTATTAGCATTAAGTGTTTAAATAACACTTTCAGAGGATTATAATTTAATAACTAGTGTTATTCATATGTTCAATATATGTTACTAAATCAATTCGGTTAATCGAATAATTTATCATTAATCGGTTTTTAACCGATCAACTTACAATCTCGAATATTTATTTGTCAAATTAACCGATTAATATGAAACCCCGATTAATTGGATACTCTACTACATACACATTAGATGATAACTCATTATATTAACACGTTGATATTAAATATACGTTTATTACTGGTATTTTTTACTGGCATTTCTGAAAGTCATTACTTAGATGTCTTTATAAGAACTAATTACTTATTAATTTCAAAAAAATTACAAAAGTCATTATTATTCAAGTGAATAGTAACTAGTTACATTTTCGGTTATAAATAAGTACTAAAAGATGGAAAAATAAACAGATGATATATAGATTTTTTAAATTTATTTATTGAAAACATATATTACAATTGAAGACTATAATTTAAAACTGAATTGTCGATAATTAAATTTTCGTTCGAACATAAAGAAAACAAGTATATTAATTGCATTTTTATGTTTTTACCGACTATAAAAATATATTAAATATATATAATTTTTATTGAAAAGTATTGATAAAAAATAATAGTTCTAAAAATGCTGATCTCTATAAGGTTATTAAGGTAAGTGGCCTTAACTAATCCACTTTCATGTAGTGCCAGAAAAGTATGTCGTATATCAATGAAAAAAAAGTAGCAATCCGTAAACTACATAACTCCACACACGGCCTCTTTTGGAATCACTTTATAGTGGATTAAATTTCTATATAAAGTTTATAAACGTCATTATAAGAAGTAGATCGACGAATTACCAGCATATCGCCTATAATTTCAAATTATGGTATAAAATAATATATAATGTCATTATATTGATGTTTTTTTTGGCATCGACTGTATATTGGCAACAAAATATTTAGTAGCATAAGAAGCGTATAGGTTTACAGCTTTAATCAAAACAATGGCAAACAATTTCTTACTTTTTTTTTTTTGTTTCTTGTTTTTAAATTATTGCTTTGTGCAAAATTAAGTGCAATCTTTGCAATAAAATGGATGTTGCATGCATTAGTTAAATAACATGGCCACAAAAATAGAAGAAAGAGGAATAAAATTTAAACGAACAACAACAAAAACTATACCAAAACACTGAAAAGTATCGAAGTTCATTCGCGCAAACAGCAGGAGTTAACATCGCAGGCGTAAACTGGCATTCACGTCATTGCTCCCTGTTAGTAGCTAATCCATTATCTGAAAATAGCCTACCACTACTTCAGTCGACTGTTTGGTTTGTATCAGAATGTACTATTCATTTTTCAATTGTTAGTTTCCTTTCAGTATTGCAACAGGTGAATATTAATAATTTAATGTTTTTCTGGTAAAAAAAAAATATAAATTCTAAATGAAATATTGTATCATAGCACAAGGAAACAAATCAAATAAAATTCTGGGAAGCTTGAAATATCCACTATACATATTTTGAAGTATTTATGGTCAAAAATTTAATTCTTTAGAGAGGTTAAAAAAAATAAAATAATAATTTTTCCAGGCGTTTTATCCACATAATATTATTGAAAAAATTTCGAAATTTTATATTTACAATAACTTTTAATCCCCTCATATATTGTGTTTCAATCGGCTCAGTCAATTTCAGTAGTTTATAAACAAATATTAACCACAAAAATAACATTTTTTTCCACGAAAAAAAGCCCTCAAAAGTCGAGAATTTTGTTGCTTATTGAAAGCAACATGTAGTAATGAGCCACAACCACAACAAAATGAGATATAGGTAAAAAAAATATATATTGAGGACTTTTCCGTAATTTTTCGCAATTATGTAATTCGCTCATTTTTTCCCAAATTTTAGTTGTGGTCATAATACTCAACAAAAATGTTCGCTTAAATACTTTTGCCCTTCTCGAATATTTTCTTGATTTTTTATAAAAAAAATTATATACATAAAATTTCTACAAAATTTTATATTCAATAATGGACTAAAACATTTTTGAGTTATTCATGTAATTATGTGGAAAAAACGCCTAAAAAAATTATAATTTTACATATGTTTTTTTTTAAATAGAAGTTAAAATTTGACCGATTTTTGGTCTACTGGAACCATAATACATCGGATCTATATAGCCTTTTTTTGCTGTTAACTTGTATAGTATTTTGTCATATTTGAAAAATAGTACTTCACGAAACAGCCATAATACATTTTTTAGTTTTCGCTGCGAAACTGACAAAAAGTCCTATGTATTTTTAAGTAATTTTTTTTTTACTTTAAGTCAGTTCACCGATGATTTGCATATTTTATAATATAACCGCTCAATTCGAATTTAAAATAACTATTTCTATATGAGTTCATTTAAAAAAAAATTATACTTTCTTATATTTTTTATTGAAATAAATGTTATAAACGAAATGCTATAGAGTATTCATAATTAAACCAGACCAACAATATTATTATCTTAAACCGCCCAACTACAGTAAAAGAATCAAAAATGAGAGCGAATACAACACAGTTGTTGCTTCTTCCTAGTGCAGTTCAATTTAATTCATATGCAAGTCATGTCATGGCCTTAAACCGGATCATAAGAGATGACGGTCAAAGCTAAACAAGGTATGCATTCATACCTGAACGTAAAACGTTAAACAGAAATAAATACATATACACATAAATAAATACATACAATAAGCATACATATATACTATATATCGTCGGTAAGATGACGAAACACATATAAAGTAATTTTTCCGAAAAATAAAAAAATAGTTACATCATCGGAATGGTTACCGCTTAATATTTATTTCAAAATTTATCAATAGAACTAAAATGTAATTTTATATAATATTATAATACTTTTTTGTTATAAATCCATAGAACTTTTCATCAGCTCATCCACGATATGTTCATATATATTTAATCGAATATACTTGAGTATATACATACGTACGTGTATTTTATAGGAGTATGTGTAAGGCAAACAACATGTTCAATAGATGGATGGATGAATGGTTGGTTGGTTGGTTAGATGGTTAGATGGATGGACTGTAAGTTATGCACTTACGTAGGAAGGATAGTTGAATGGTAGGTTGCCTAGCTGGCAGGCAGTAAGGCAGCATAATCTATACTCAAATATATATAGCACCCATTCAACTTAAGGGGGAAAGGTGTGTGCATTTTAAGAATAAACTTGTCTTTGTACATTTGAACCTGAACATCGTACACATATTTATTTATCTTAAAGTATAAAGTTACATTTAAATTAGGGTACCATTAAAAAATAATAATAAATTCAATACTGTTTCAAGTTTGGAAAAAAGTAAACCCCGAACTAAAATCATTTTAGTCGATTTCTTTAAAAGCAAATAAAACATACAATATATAATCATAAGTAGATGCGTTGCATGGTAACATCAAAATAAAAAGAAATAGTTTCTCATTTATTTGTTCCAACTATGGATATCCTCCTAAAACTTACCATTCAAGGAGAAGTGCACAAATCATTTTAATTTGAGATAATCGAAGCTCATAAAGCCCTATTACAGAACAAAATAATAATAATAATAATAGTTTTCGGAAAACATAAAAATTTCAAATTTAACTTACGCATCTAATTTTAGACACTATTATTAGTTTAGAAATTATCATATCGATCACTGACCACCAAAATATCGTTTCGAAATTTGTATTTTAATAAAAACCTATAATTTAGAATCATTTAGATCATTTGTCGAAGTTTCATTCAACGTAACAGGAGTCCTACTAGATTTATAGCGAATGCTTTCCAACGATAAATTGATATACATTCAGGTTAGGTAACGTTAAGAGGATAGTTGTAGACTGAAGAAAAAAACCTGTGGAGTTATAAAAAAAACATACATTGCGGCAACCGAATTTTTAGCTAATCGAATTTTGTCGTTTATACCTACTATCTAAAAATTCGTTTACACAGATCGAATAATTCGTTTACTTCCAATAAATAATATGCTAGAGATCAGCAAAATTCAATTGCAAGAACTGAAGTTATCAGTGATAGCAACTGAAAAATACAATATAAAATTCGGTTGTCCCAACCGATTCATTCCATTGAAAAAATAACAGCTCATTTTAATTTTAACACATAAATTTTTAATATTTAAAACAAAATATCATTTATTATATATTTACAGCCTTCTGGTAGATTTCCAAAACATTAATCCGTTTAATGCGTTTATTCTAATATTTTATATGTTAATAAATTTGTTTCTTTATTTTTTGTATTTTTTAAAAAAAATTAATAATAAATATTTGTTATTACCATTACATTTGCTTTTTAATTAATTAATTACTTTATATTTTTTAATTATAAATGAATAATATTGATTGTACTCACCACTGTCTCTTCCTCACCTAAACACGGAGATCTATGCCTGAAGGGCGCTACAGTGATCTGACAATTTTATAGAAATTTGCTTTCCATGTGCAGGAATGTAAACACACCCCAACCCTCTTAGAAGACTTCAACCGATAATGCTATTATCAGCCGATGTTGACACCAAAATGCCTCTGTCCGGAAAGAGTTTGGATATACAATAATGTCAGGGATTTCGCATGGCCATAGTTCCCTCCTTTCCATGCGTCTATGGTATTTAGCCTAGTCGCAGACATGATGGCGATCTGTTTGGCCACTAGATCTATAAGCATCCAGTTTATTAAAACCAATAATGCCCTGGATGGGGTTGTACGATGCGATTAGTAGCGCTGAGCTGCGCAGAACCTTGTTAAAGATTCCACAAAAGGTAGATGCTCCATACATAACTATAGGCTTAATCACCACTTGGAAGAGCCTATGACCTTCCTATCGCACTATCCGACAGTGTTCGTAAATACCCTTGAAAATAGAACTAATTCCGTTTTCCTGGATTCACGCTGAGGCCACTGTTTATACTCCATAAATTGTGAAATTAATTTTTGATGGTTTCATGAGAAATAAAAAAGTTATCCTTAAAATGACAAATATGTTATAAAAGGGTTAAAATAACAATATATGTATATAAATCTCCTGTAAAAGTAAAAAATCGACAGTAAAATAATTTATTTGTTTCGAGACGGATAAATATTATAAAGATCGATTATTCAATGTCCAATGAAAAACATGCAATTGTATATTTGTGGTTTTCCTCTTTATTTTCAAAATATAATATAAAAGTTTTTATTTTTTTAAAGTAGAGAATACATGGACACATGCCTGAGCTGTATAAAGTCTGAAAAGGAAATTTTTTTTGGAAGAAAAATAACAATGATATTATTGTTTCTTTTTTCATTATCATTTATCATGTGTTCATATTGTCAAAATAATAATAAAAAAAAGAAATTTAATTAATAATTATTTGTTTTATTTAATCTTCTCTTGAATATATTGATTAAATTTCAATGTAAAATGAAACAACTGCATTAATTATAAAATATAGTTTAATAATTTGTTATTATTTTATTATGGTTGAACTACGTATTACTCAATTAAACCCTTCATTGAATTATTTCAACTTGTTGATTAAATCAAAATCAAACTGCTGTTTTTTAAACTACCCTAATAGTAGAAATAATAAACATTTCATTGGCAGTCAGTCGATTTGCCCTCATCAATGTTCAAACGCTAAATAAAAGTCGCTGGTCGACTACAAGTGTCTTCATACATACAACTACAGGCTGTTGGCTGTTTGATATTGTTAGTTTTTTTTTTTTGTTGTTTTTGTACAGGAAATTTAAAAATGTAATGATTTAATGAAACATTATTGTACGATGATAGATTTCTACTTGGTTAAGACGATAATATCGGTGTAAAGGAAGCATTACTCTCCTAAAAGTATTAAAATTAAAGTTCAAATTATGACTTGTGAAAACATTTATCAGATTACATTTCTATGCAAGGACCTTTGTTGCATTAGTTTTTTTTTATATCCAATGAAGAACATTTTTAGGAGTAATTTATGGAAAAGTAAACTAAATATCGATTTTTATAGAACATTTTGAATTTTTTGTGGTAATTAATTAATAAAAAACTTTAATTTTTGTTTTATTTCTCCTTTAAAAAAATAATTGTTTTTACAGCAAAATATTTTAAAATAGTAATATACACATAATTAGCCTATTTACGTATTTAAGCGATATGCGATTTTAAGTTATTCTAGTATCTAGTATTTTATATCCGCTCAATAGTTTCAAAGTTCTTTCAAAATTAGTCTTCGATTCTGAAAAAAAAAAATAAATGGCGAAAAAATTTTTTATGTTTTTTCAGTTTAGGAATGAAAATGTTGAATATCAATTTAAGAAAACACAATTATTTCTAATTCTAAAGCTGTTGCTTTTCTAACATTTTTTTAATAAAAATGTCATGAACTACATTTTATTTGCGAGTTTGGCACAGTGTTGTTGGTGTTACATCCAGTTTTTATACCCTACACCAACATAGGTGGTTGGGTGTGGCTTAAAAACAATTATCCAACACCCACCTAACGATGTCTGCTCTTCTGGCTGTCTATGTCGACCTTATGCATAAAGTACAGGTCGCAATTTTGAATATAATTTAATTTAAATTTGAATATAATTTAATGACTTTTGTTTTACAAGCCTATGGAAATTGGATGTGCTCCGTCCGTTATTTCATCTAGACCCCACATAAAAATATCTTAAAGATAGCAATATTTTAATGAAATTCGTTCTGAACAAGTACCAATATATGAACCAAATTTTATGAAGATCGGTACACAATTGATTTTAGCTCCCATTTAACATATTCTTTCTAAAATCACTTTAAAGGCCATAAATTCCATACGAATATTAGTATCAAGTAGATATTCGATACAAATAAGTTTTATGTAAGTAAAGAAAAAGAAAACATTATTAAGAATCGGTCCAAACTTTTTCATAACTTCCATATAAACCCACTTCTGAGAATCGCCCTAAAGTGAATAAAATCATCTAATATATGCATATTTTATTTTACATTTAGTAAAAGTGTTGGTCCACAACTGGACACAGCTCTAATATTCTCAAACTGTTATACTCACACACAATGGTGTAAGGCATCATATAGTCGATCTTGACCGATTCCAACAAAAATAAGTAACTGACAGGACAAACGTTTTTAAGGAAAAAATTACATTTTCCTTATCTAAGAATTAATATTTATGTCAAGCAAATGTACTGCTATCCACGTATGTATAGTTGCATTCGGATAGTTGTAGAAATATCCGTAGATATTCTTATAAAATACTTATTTCAAAACACGAAAACACACATACTTAAGAAATGATGTATACATTTTAAATTAGTTTTAATCCTTTGAGATTTTCTATATACATATGTACATACTTACATACATTGATACATAATTAAGTAAAGAAAATTCTTTTATTTATGTTTTTGAACTTTGCTAAAACACGATACTTAGTTTTATTATTTGGAAAAAAATTAAATTAAAAAAAAGATTTCCCACAATGAATGACTATGTTGATCACATTGCAAATTCCAGCAGTAGACTATCATCATTTTTTGAGTCCCACATTCCCACATAGCGCTCTTCTATTGTACGAAGATCATAATGAAATTTGTCATCCTAATAATAATGTGAGTAGATCCCTTGCAACGGGGTTTGGGTGTTCCGCTAATTTCTTTATGTAATTTATGCAGCTATTTTTTATCTCCTCATGAATTGTAGGAATATTTAGATCCCTGTGGATATTACTATTTCTAACGTACCATGTTGACCCTGTTATTATTCTTAGAAGTTTCGACTATCTTCTCTGTATTCTCTATGTTTTTTGATGATGCTGATCCCCAGATCTGGATGTCATACAACCATATAGGTTTATTTATTGCTTTATAGTCTAGTTGTAGGGCCGACCTTTGCCCAATTAAATAATGGATTTGAAAAGATTTTAGTTTCATGATATTGTTGATTCGAATAGGAGGACAACTTTTCCTGCGTAAAGTAAATGTAATGTGGACACCTTTAGGAGCATTCACATTGATTTTCCATTTGTGTAGCCATTTCTCCAATTCAGTGTTGTGGGATGTAGTTATTCGGATGCTATAACGGGATACGTGTGCACACTGATGTATGAATCAAAAAAACTGATGTATGAATCATGAGGTTCGTTGGCATATCTGACGTATAAAATATATAAAGAAGCGGCCCTAAAATACTTCCTTGAGGTACACCTGCAGAAATTTTTCTGCGTAAAGAGATTCATGTGTAATAGGGCATTGCATATTTTTCACCGCCTTCCATAGACTATAATTTGTTTTATTAGTGGGATCTAAGTTTTGCAGATATGTTTTCAATTCGTATTCATTTTGACTCTTCATATTCACCACAATCTGGATTAATCACAATATCTTTCTCACAAAGTATATTTTAATGTCTAATAAAATATGAAAATACAGGTAAAAATTTTATAATTACAAAAAAAAAAAAATACGCTTCAATTTGAAGTTGAACCAGAAAAATCATTGCAGTCCAAAAAACTATATATGTATTTATGTATAATTTAAAAGTGAAAGGAAATAACCCCAAAACATCATTTTATATATTGATTTGATTCTTGCAACAATATTATTTAGAATTTTGTAAAAAATATTTGCTTCCATCCATATATCTCCTAAACTAAAAAAGATAACCTGCACATGTATGTAAGTTTTTCGTAGAGATAAAAACTATCTGCATTCAATTTCTTTACAAATCATAAATGAATTTTTAAAAAAGTACATACCCGAGGTGACCAAATTTGGAGGTGTACCTTCTTTCTTGTATCATATTTAATAAAGATAAGTTAATCTGTTTTCTAATTATCCTAATTTGTTGCGTCAAAACGATTTTTATTTGCGGTTTTGAACAAAATTAATTTTAAATATAAAAATGGAAAAAGATTCTCTAAAAAGCACTATATGCAAAAATATGCCATTGAGGCCAAAATCTGCCAAAATGCTTTATTTCTTCTGAAACTGATAAATATTTTATAAATAAATTCCTCTAACGCTGAGGAAAACTACATTCATTATTTGGAATTATATTAATATAAATTTTGATGTTTAGTTATAAGTATTACATAAATAGTCTGTAATAAGTATTTTTTTTTATTAGATAATTTTATATTTGTTTAAATAAATATATATTATATATGCTTATGTTGTAATGTACATGTTAGACTTAATAATAATAATTTAAAATAACCAGAGTTTAAATTTAATTTAATAAATATCATTACCACCAAATACTGGATATTGTGAAATTCCAACTCTACCGTCGTAATTATATGGACTTGGCAAATAATATTGTCCCAATGGTGCTGCTTGATAACGGCCATACATTGGTCGATGTACAAAGTTACGACGAATTTGTGCAAAAGGTCTTTGAATACGATTTTCTCTCATCCTTAACATTTGTAATTCGTCTAAAAGTTCTTCATTTATTTTGATTTCATCCTCGGTATTTTCCTTATGTTTGTGCATCTTATTAGGACGACAATTAACCATGGAAGTCATCGTAACGATGAGGCAAATTAAAATTGTTAAGTATTTAAGGCAGTGCATTGTAGGCAAATTATTTATTTTAATACGTTTCAGAATTAAATGAGATCTTTTATGTTAGATGTCTGAATTTCGAATGATAATTTATTGTGTTTTCTCACTGGTTTTATAACGACATTATTACAATACACTCAGGTATAAAATGTGTATGCTGTCCATTATGGTCGACTACCTTAATGACAGGTAGTAATTTTTAAAAATTATTTCGAAGAATTTTCTTTCTTATTAAATAATATTAGTTCCAAAATTGTTTTTATTGGAAAAGAAAAACGAAATAGAAATCGGAATGTAATAGGTGAATAAGTAAACTTATATTCAGAATGTCAGAGATAATATACACTTAAGCAAAATTGTGTTTAAAAACGATAATTTGCTTACTATACCTTTAACTTTAAATATTTTAATTGGTTCGACCCTACTTTAAGACTCTTTTAAGATTATTTCCGTTACATTTCTCAAGAAAAAATTAATAAATTTTTTGATTCATTCGTTTTTTTTTTTTTTTTTTTTTTTTGGCAAAATCGTCATATTTAAGATTTGTTTCAAAATTAAAAACAATATACATGTATATGTCTGTATAGCAATTTTAAAACGCATTAAATGAATTCCGGAACAGGATAATAATTTCTTAATTATTTTTAATCTATATAAATACTTTAATCTATTTTATATTAAAAACATAAACAGGAAAAGTGTTTTTGTTTAAAATACCAATATTCCGACAAAGAAAAGACATATTTATCATCAAAAACGTACTAAAACGTCAAAAGTAATTATAGAATAAAACATTTAACAACTAATTTTTTCTTACTACTAACAACACTGACAATAAGAATGAGAGATTGAGGGTTGCCTACGTAAAGACAAAAAAAAAAAACAGTTTATTAGTTAATATACACAGTAAATAGTTTTTTGAATATGAATAAATTAAGAGCTTGTATATTAACAAGTATGTACATCAAACATAAGTTATTATTTTTTTTTTAAACAAAAAACAAAATCCATGACAAAACACCAAAATAATCGAAAAATAATGAATATTGGGTTAGAACAGCAGTGGTAACCGTCATAGAATTCTCATTTAATAATCGTATTTATATAATACTTGGCATTTGTTTGAACCCAATTGTCCTTCTTCTTCAGGACAATATCGACAACGCTTACAAGACCCATAGTAAATTCTTGACTCCATGTTGACGACAGCCGTCGACGACTTTTTCAAACAAATGTCCGCTAAATTGTTAACAACATGATAAACAACAATTTTTCGTCGACGATTTTATGGTGGACAATAAACGACATTTATAAATTGTAGATGACGATAATAACAACAATATATTATATGGAATAAAACAAGATGTGTGTGCGAAATTATAAAAATTAGTTACTTATATAGAACCCATAGAAGTCCTAGAGCGTCTTATGTTGATTTTGCAAAATTTTCTTAATAACATCTTTCCCATCCTGTAGGAACTTCTATTATCATTTCAATTAATTCGGAACAAATATCATTAAAGCAGTACGCACAAATGATGCCGTCGACCAAAAGTCCACACCAAATGAATATTCATTTATTTGTATTTATTTTACTTTCAAAACGCTGTAAATAATTAGTTATATTTTTAATTTTATTTTTTAGTATTTTTTTTTTTTTTTTTTTTTTTTTGGAAAAAAAAAACAAATGAATATTTATTTAACAATTAAAATAAAGTTTAAATATTAAGAGGAAATTGTCGCTCAATAATATGCATGAAATTTTTACTTTATTTGTCCAAAATATAATTTTATAAAGGACAAAATATACAATTTCCTGCAGACAACGTTGATGACAGTATCGTCTATGATCATTTAGCCAACTGGGAATAATATATTTCTGGGAATAATAAATATATATTTCTGTTAATGTGTTAATTTATG
>MINK01174784.1:0-16951 GCA_001735545.1 Phormia regina
TTTTTAAAAGTTTTGTTGAAAAAAAAAAAAAAAAAAAAAAAAAAAAATATTAAATTAAAGCAAAAAGTTTTATCATTGTTTAAATTCTGTTCTTATTTAATTAAAATTTTGTTTGAACAACAGGTCAAAGAAAATAATAACAAAAAACCAAATAATGGTCATATAATTACAACAAAAGCAGAAAATAATAAAAAAAACATTTTAACCAAATAAAACTAACGTTATTTAGACTATAATTTTGTCCATAGTCTTGACTATATTCTGGACTATACTATTGACTATAGTCTAACCTATAGTATTGACTATAGTGTAGCCTAAAGTTTTGACTTAAATCTTGACCATAGTCTAGCCTATAGTCTTAACTATAGTCTAGCCTATTGTCTCGACTATAGTCTAGCCTATAGTCTCGACTATAGTCTGGCCTATAGTCTTATAGTCTAGCTTATAGTCTAGCCTATAGTCTTGACTATTGTCTTTACTATAGTCTAGCCTATAGTTTTGACTATTGTCTTGACTACAGTCTAGCCAATAGTCTATCCTATAGGCTAGACTATAAGCCAGGCTATAAGACTATAGGCTAGACCACAGTCAAGACTATAGGCTATACCATAATCAAGAGTATAGGCTAGATTATAGTTAAGACTATAAGCTAAACTATAGTCAAGACTTTAGGCTAAACTATAGTCTAGATTAAAGGATAGACTATAGGCTAGACTGTAGTCAAGACTATAGGCTAGACTATAATCAAGACTTAAGTCTAGACTACAATCAAGACTATAGTCATGTCTATAAGCTAGGCTAGTGTAGCCTATAGTTGTGACATAAATTTTGACCATAGTCTAGCCTATAGTGTTAACTATAGTCCAGCCTATAGTCTTGACTATGGTATAGTCTATAGTCTTGACTGTGGTATAGCCTATAGTCTTATAGTCTGGCTTATAAGCCAATAGTCTAGCCTATAGTCTTGACTATTGTCTTTACTATAGTCTAGCCAGTGGTCTAGCCAATAGTCTAGCCAGTAGTCTTGACTATGGTCTAGTCTATAGTCTTGACTATGGTCGAGCCTATAGTCTTGCCTATAGTCTAGCCTATAGTCTAGCCTATAGTTTAGCCTATAGTCTAGCCTATAGTTTATAGTCTATAGTCTTGACTATAGTCTACGCTATAGTCTTGACTATAGTCTTGATTATAGTCATCTCTATATTCCAGTCTATAGTCTATCCTATAGTCTTGACAATATTCCAGCCTATAGTCTTGACAATATTTCTATTGTCTTAATCATAGTCTGGCCTATAGTCAAGGCCTCTAGACTTGTCTAGCCAATAGTTTAGCCTATAGGCTTGACTTTAATCTTGATTATAGTCTAGCCAATAGTTTAGCCTATAGACTTGACTATAGTCTAGCCAATACTCTAGCTTATAGTCTTGTCTATATTCAATGCTTTGGTTTATTGCCAAGACTGTAGACTAGACTATTTTTTATACTAGACTATTGGTGGTCCTCAATCGCCACTTGCAGAGTATCAAGGACTCTCTGGTCACTCCGGTTCCGGAGCAGAAGCAGAACACTACTATCTCTGGATAGATTATCGATAAGACTTCTAGTAGGCATAATCACAGGGCACTGTATGAGCGGGCGTATGTTAGAACATATGAGTTAGATGAGAAAGAAGAGGAATCCGTACAACACTTGTTATGTGTATGTCCAGCACTGAAAGGCCGTAGACTGAGACACCTCGGTAGACAACTCTTTCATGATCTGAATTGTGTCAATGAAATGCCACTTGCAAACCTTATTAGATTTGTTAGGAATACGGGTTGGCTTCAATATAGACCAACGGAAAGTCAGTTTTTTGCTTATGGTAACGGGAGGAGCTTCCTTTTTATATGGGTCATCACAATGGGCGTAATGGCCTACGAGTGCACTCGTAGTAGCGGGTGACCCTTATAACCTAACCATGGTATAACCTGTAGTCCTGACATATTTTCTGGCCTGTATACTATGTTCTGCTATCTCTTTTATTTACACTACTTCATAGCCTTTCTAATGAAATATTTTCTTCTTCATTTCATTAGGTTTAATTTAAAATTGTGCTCTTTAGTTTTATTATAACCATTTCACATTTTAATTGCTTTTTTATGACTTTAAATAGTGTCTAATTTAAGCCTATAATTTTCATGTGATTTGTCAGGATTTCAACATGTAGAAATAAGGACATAATGTCTAAGTTAAATTATTTGTATGGCAAAAGGTCCCTTTGACATAGAGACTTTGATTTAATTTGAATTTTTAAACTTGAAAAAATAAACTACTAGATACCTCTAAAAGACATAAAATGTCCTTAATTTATATTAGCGCATTAAAAACACTAAAAATTCAAAAGTTAATGTTTAAGGATATATGTTAAATTTCAATGTGTGTCATTAAAATGAGCTGCTAATTAAGTTTAATTGGTGGATGATGAGGGAAGAATGGAAAGGTTAAGAAGGGAAGGTTAGATATATTTAATTAGTCAAGAGTTTTTTTAAGTTTTATGGCATAGATTTATTTTCAAATAACTAAGCTTAAGTAATATAGTTTTATATTTTTTATTTATGCCTTAAATTATACTTTAGTTTTTAAGTATTAAAATTTTTTTATTAATGTATTAATTTATTTAATTTTGCTCTCTTTTCCAGCAACAAGTTGTTGAATTATCGGGCTATGTTATCATTTTAGTGGAAAATGTTGATGGTAAAATTAAATTATATGGCTCACCTCCTGATCGTGATAATTTGGAAGTGGGCGATGAGATACTCGAAGTAAATGGTTTAACCTTAGACAATATATCGCGTACGGAAATTATACGACATATACATGATGTAAGTGAATGAAAGAAAAACAATTATATGCTCTTTAATAAAATTTCCTTTTTATGTATTTTGTTGTATTTTCTTTTTTTTTTTTTTAGTGCATTAAATCCTGTACAATTTGTTTGCGGGTACGCAAGAAAAATGATTCTAGACTGGGTGAGTAGAAAATATATATTTGTATTTTTTTTATTTGATTATATCTTTGGCTACAAACTTTTTAACCAAAAAACCGCAATCAAACCAGTATGTTGTCCAGTTGGTTTAATTTTGCTGTCACTCGGCTTTTGTGCTTTTGACAACAAATACAAATACAATTTTTAAATCTCTACAAAGAAAAATTTCTATAAATATTTGCCAACTTAAAATTCTTTAACTTTTTGTGGTTTTTATTTTAAAAAAAGAGAAATTTCTTTTACTCTAACCACCACCACTACCACCACCTGTTAAATATGGTCACCCTTTTAGTTTAAACGACACACACTAACAACACACCTAAAAGTAAATAAATGAAACTTCTCATTCATTTATGCACTCTTATATATTACACACACTCATACTCACACTCACCTATTCTACTTACTAGCTTGCAATACTTGTATAGTAAATCAAGTTCTTTTACGATGAGAATGAGTAATTTACTCTAAAATACTCTGTAAATAATGTTGAGAGGTGAGAAGAGTGAGAGTAAATAAAGTAAATTCCCTTAGTAATATTACTACAGAAGTATATGTATGTGTTCGTGTATGGAGTTTTAAGTACATGGAGCCATCAAAGATATAGAAAAAAATGTGTTTTTTTTTGTATTGTAATTACTATAGTTTGTTGTTGTTTTACAGCTTTGTTTATTTGTTTGTGTATTTAAAATGCCACAAATATGACTAAAAATAAAATTATTTAAAAAATAAAAATAAAGAAATAAAGTTACAGAAAGTTTCCAGTGAGAAAAAAGTAAACACACATACACACTAATACATACACACATTCTAACTTAAACAAATAAATATCTTAAGAAAGTAATTTAACTTTAATAAATATAAAAAATAAAGCCTATTTTGAGGAGCCAAGAATTAATTTGGTGGTTAATTGATATTTAAATTTTTTTATATTTTTGCTGAATTTATATTTCACTCAGCTGAATTGTAATTTACAAATAAATCTTTGAAAACATGTTAGCTGAATTGATTTTTAAGCAGCTGAATTAAGAAAATTGTTGGCTGAATTTACAGTTTATTTAGAAACCCATTAGATAAATTGTCTTTTAAGCAGCTGAATTGTGAAATTTTTTAGGTGAATTGGATTTTTTTTAAACAAAGTTTGCATATTTATATTAATTATATGAAAAATGTTAATAATGAAATTTTTTATTTGGTTTTTGTTAAACAAAATCCAGATTTTTACAGAAATCCTAGGAAAATTATAAGCTGAATAGAAAACTTATCAGCTGAATTCAATTTTCGACAGCTGAATTAAAATTCTGTTTAGCTGAATTGGGGTTTTTATTAAGCTGAGTTATAATCTTCAAATAAATCTAATTAATATTTGAAAAATTTATAGCTGAATTGATTTTTATGCAACTAATTATAAAAATTTTATATTCGATTAGATTTTTATGCAGGTGAATAGTAAAATTTGTTAGCTGAATTAGAATATTTTAGAAATTGCCAGCTGAATTGTTTTTCATAAAGTTGTAGTGTGAAACTTATTAGCTGAATAAAGTTTTTATTAAACTAAATATGAATTTTTATATGAATCTTTGGAAAATTACTAACTGAATTACTTTTTATGCTGCTGAATTAAACATTTTGTTACCTTAATGGATTGTTTTCTTAATGAATTAAAAAAATTGTGTGCTGAATTGATGGTATTGCAGCTGAATAGAGAAATGTGTTAATTTTAAGGAATTTTATTTAGCTGAATGAAAGTTTTTTAAGCTAAATTAGTTTTTTATTTAGCTGAATTAAATTTTATGTATAAATTTTATGAAATTTTTAACCAAATTTTTTAAAAAATTTTGACTAAATTAAATTTTATTCAACTGAATTGCAAAATTTTTCAGCTGAATTAACTTTTTACTTAGCTGAATTGCATTTTTTAGAAATATCGTTGGCAAAACGATAGTTGAATTATTATTAAGTCAACTCAATCATATTTTTATGCTGATGAATATAGAGATTTATAAGCTGAATTAGGTTAAAATATAGCTGAATAGTATTTTATACTTAAATCTTGAAAAAATTATTAGCTGAATTAATTTTTAAGCAGGTAAAAGTTAAAAATTTTAAGCTAAAATAGGTTTTTATGCAGCTGAATTGCACTTTTCATTCACTACATAAAAAAGTTATTAGCTGAATATATTTTAAGCAGCTGAATGGTAATATTTTTAAGGTTTTTCTTGGCTGAATTAAATTTGACTTGTGCTGAAACGAAGTTTTCACTTAAATTTTAGGAAAATTGTTATACGAAGTTATTTTTAAGCAGCTGAATGTTAAAACTTTTCAGCTGAATTACATTTTTCATCAAAATTTTGAGCAAAATTTTAGCTAAATTGATTTTGAAGTTGCTGAATGTAAAAAATTGCTCGCTGAATTAGGTTTATATGCATCAGAAATACAGTTTCTGTCAAAATCTTAGGCAAAATATTAGCTGAATTGATTTCTAAACCGAAGAATTAAAAAAAATTTAGCTTAATTACGTTTAAATGTAGCTGAATTATAGTTTTTTATACAATTTGAGCATAACGTTAGCTGAATTAATTTTTAAGGAGCTGAATATAAAAACTTTTGAGCTGAATGAGTTTTTTATATAGAAAACTTGTAGATTTATTGTAAATATTTGTTAATATACCCCCAAATGTTAGCTGAATTAGGTTTGCTTTTAACTGAATTGATATGTTTTTCATAAATCTTTAAAAAATTGATAGCTGAGTTGATTGCTAAGCCTTTGAATATAAAAATTTGTTAGCTGAATTAGATTTTTATCTGGCAGAAAACCAGTTTTTAGATATAGCTTGAGCAAAATGCTAGCTGAATTCATTTTTGAATAGCTGAATTAAAATTCTTAGAAGTTATTTTTAAAATATAATAAAAATATAGTCAAAATTGTTTGCTGAATTAGCTTTTTATACAGCTGAATTAATTTTTGAGTAGCTGAATTAAACTTTTTTGAAGATATTTATTAAATATAGCACATACAGCCCAAATTGTTAGCTGAATTAACATTTTATGCAGCTGAATTTATTTTTGAGTAGCTGAGTTAAAATTCTTAGAAGATATTTTTAAGATTTAGTAAATATATAGCTGAAATTGTTAGCTGAATTAATTTTTTCTGCAGCTGAATTAATTTTAAGTAGCTGAATTAAAGTTTTTAGAAGAAATTTATAAAATTTAATAAATATGTAGCCAAAATTGTTAGCTGAACTAACATTTTATGCAGCTGAATTGATTTCTGAGTAGCTGAATTAAATTTTTTTGAATTGCTGTTTTACATTAATCTCGAAAAAATTTATTGTTTAATTAGTTTATATCGGTATTTAATGATTAAAATTTGAGAAATATAAAGAAATTTTCTAAATGAATATCTTAGATGGTAATTTAATTATTTATTTTTTCCACTTGTTTTCATTAGCTCTAACCTAAAAACCTCAAATACTATTAACTAATAAACCGACATCTTGCTTTCGCCCCTCAATCAACAACCATTGATTACATTTGTTTAAACAAATCATTGTGCATATTGTACTTGTCGTTAAATTCCCATTTTACATAAATCATTGATGCATAAAATACAACAAATAAATAGTCAACACACCCGTATGGCAAAAAACTATATACTTATGTATATGTACTATATAATATAAAGTTGAATTCAATTGAATTGCTTATGAGAGTACACACCCACTAAATAAACCACATGACCTAGAGACTACAATAGCAGCCAGCAACTACGTAAAAACAAACTATTGAATTAAAAATATTAGAAAAGAAATAAAAATGCATATGAAACCTAAACTAAATTCTTTTTTTTAAAAGATTTTTGTTGTTTTGTGTTCGAATTCAATACAAAAATTGTCCCCTCTAACATTACAATAACAAACAATTCTAAGCTATTCAGAGAGTTAGCAAACAATAAACAAACAAACACAAGTTGATTTGAAATTCTAAAGCAAATACATGATTAATGAGCACTATTCACTCAATACGCACACACACACTCACTCACAAACAAGAATCACATAAGAGTTTTGAATCATTATTTTTTTTTTTCTTTTTGGCAATTAGCTGCTCTATATGAGAATAATGATGATAGTGCTTAACAAATGTATGCCAACACTTGTGTTTAATAAGAATGTATGCAAGTGTGTGTTTGTGTTTTTTTGTTGACAAATGAATTGAACCATAAAGCAACAGAATCACCACACAAGTCAGCTAAATAAACTGCAGTTGGCGAGATACGCATTTTCTGTTTTGTTGTTCTTTATGTTGACGTTTAAATGTACACTTCCGTTTTGTATGGTTGCTTGGTTGCAATGGAAAATCCCCTCCCCCACACCAGAAGTCTGGCCAAGCATCAATAATATTTCCGTTTTGAAAAGGGGGCAAAAGAATTATGTAAAGGTACACATAACAGTCAAGTGTTTTTGAAAATTTCTGGGGATTACATTTGATTGTATACAGAAAAAGGGCAAAAATAAAGGTAGTAATAGAGATAAAAAAATTTTAATTTATTTTAGTTAAAAAAAATCAATTCAGCGAAGAATTCAATTCAGCAATAATTTTTTTAAAATTCAGCTTAGAATTCTTGCAATAAAGCAAGAGAGATACCAACTCAATTAAGAATTTTTGAAACTTTGAAAAATCAATTCAGCTAAAATTTTTCAAAATTCAGTTACATAAATATCAATTCAGGTAAGAATTTTGAATATTCAGCTTAAAAAAAAAAAAANAAAAAAANAAAAAAAAAAAAAAAAAAAAAAAAAAAAAAAAAAAAACAGCAAATCTATTTACTTTAAAAAATCTATTCAGCTAAAAATTCAATTCAGCAATAATTTTTTAAAAATTCCGCTTAGAATTCTTGCAATACAGTAAGAGAAATATCAACTCAACTAAGAATTTTTGAAATTCAGCTGCAAAAAATCAATTCAATTAAGATTTTTTAAAATTAGTTTACATAAATATAAATTCAGATAAGAATTCATAAAATACAGCTACAGAAACATAATTTTAGCCAAGAATTTTTGAAATTCAGCTGCAAAAAATCAATTCAGCTAAGTTTCAGTTACATAAATATCATTTCAGCTAAGAATTTTGTAAATTTAGCTGCAACAAATCAATTCAGCCATGATTTTTTAAAAACTCAGCTTAGAATTCTTGCAATACAACTATAGAAATAACAATTCAGCTAAGAATTTTTGGAATTCAGCTGCAAAAAAATCAATTCAGCGAAGATTTTTTAAAATTCAGTTACATAAAAATCAATTCAGCTAAAAAATTTTAAGATTAAGCTGCAAAAAAATCATATCAGCTAAGAGATGTTATCATTTATCTGCGAAAAGATTAATTCAGCTATGAATTCTTTAAATTCAGCAGCATCAAAATCAATTCTGCTAAGAAATTTTATCATTCAGCTGCAAAAAAATAATTCAGCTATAAATTCTTTACATTCAACTGCATCAAAATCAATTCAGCTAAGAAATTTTATTATTCAGCTACTTAGAAATTAATTCAGCAAACAATTTTTGAAATTCAGTTGCCAAAAAATTAATTCAGCTATGAATTCTTTAAATTTAGCTGCATCAAAATCAATTCAGCTAAGAAACTTTATTATTCAGCTGTTTAAAATTAATTCAGCAAACAATTTTTTAAATTCAGCTGCAAGAAAATAAATTCAGCTAAGAAATTTTATTATTCAAATGGAAAAAATTAATTCAGCTAAAAATTCTTTAAATTCAGCTGCATCAAAATCAATTCAGCTAAGAAATTTTATTATTCAGCTGCTTAGAATAAATTCAGCTATGAATTATTAATATATCGCTGCCAAAGAATTAATTGGGCTAAGAGTTCTTTAAATTCGGCTGCATAAAAATTAATTCCGCTAAGAATTTTTTACGTTCAGCTTTAAATTAACCTAATTCAGCCAACAAAATTTATGAACTATGATAATAAATTAAATTCCGTTACTTTAAAATCAATTCAACTAATAAATGTAATAAAACATTTTATTTCTGCTACATAAAAGAGTATAAAAAATTCAATTTAGTTGACGTTTTTATTGAAAATTTTATAAAATTTTTTTAGTATTTATCAGAAATTAGGTTTAAAATAAAAAACTAATTCAGCTAAGTTTTTTTGAATAATTTTTAATAATTAATTTTTGTTTCACTTAAATTATATAAAAATTTAATAATTCAGCTAAGGAAAATTGCATTCAGCAAATATTTTTTAATTAAATTTTATAAAATTGTTGTTTTTTTTAAGAAATTAGATTAGAAATCTTTATTCAGCAGGAAAAAATTTAATTCAGCTACAATCTTATGCCATATGATTCATAATTTTTATGCAAATTTTACATGAGCTTTGAAATTTTAGAAATTCATGTATGAAAAAGTCTATTCAGCTGGTGTTTTATGAAAATTTAAAGAAATTATTTAATTTTTATAAAAATTTCGGTTTAAATTCTTTATTCAGCTACAAAAAAGCTAATTCAGTTAAGGTTTTTTGCACTATTTTTAAAAATTTATTTAAGTTTTACTTAAAGTTAATTAATTCAGCTAAAGACTATTGAATTCAGCCGACATTTTTTTTATCGAAATATTATAAAATTATTGATTTTTTATACGAAATTTTGCAAATCTGTTTTAAAATTTTTATTCAGCTGACGAAAACTTTATACAGCTACAATTTTATTGCGTATATTGCATTATTTTTGTGTTTATTTTCCATTTGCTTTACTAAATTTGTTATTCAGCTAAGAAAAAGTCTATTCAGCTAGCATTTTTTTAGGAAATTCTTTAGTTTTTATAAGAAATTTGGTTTAAAATCTTTATTTAGCCACAAAAAAACTTAATTCAGCTAAGGTTTTTGTAAAATGTTTAATAATTTATTTATGTTTTGCTTAAATTATTTATAAGTTTAGTAATTCAGCTAAAGAAAAATCTTCAGCTGACATTTGTAATGGAAATTTTATAAAATTCCTAATTTGAAATAAAAAATTCATCTTAAAACCTTTATTCAGCTGTGAAAAACTTAATTCAGCTACAATTTTATGACGTAAATTTTATTATGTGTATGTTTAGATTCTAGAAGCTTTGAATTATTAGTAATTCAGCTAAGAAAAAGTCAATTCAGCTAGTATTTTTTATGGAAATTTTTTGAAATTCTTTAGTTTTTATAAGAAATTTGGTTTAAAATCTCTATTAAGCTATAAAAAACCTAATTCAGCTAAAGTTTTATGAAAAATATTTGTTAATTTAGTAATTCAGCTAAAGAAAATTTAATGTTTTATAAGAAAGTTTAGCTATTTTCTTTTGTTTCGATGGGGTTAAGTAAGAAAAATTATGAAATAATGTAAATTTTTAGCTTTTTTTCTAATTAATAGTATTTTTTGTTTTATTCAGCTTTAAAATTAATAATTCAGCTAGTTATATATTAGCAACATTTTTATATTTATCTAATGTATAACCTTGAAATCTTTCTATTGTTTATCTTTTCGCCTTAATTTACCCAAAATTTATGTTTTATTTCCCTCTTATAACTAGTGTTATCTTTACAGCTTTAATACGCATTCTTAAGCTAAAAATAGCTGCTGCTAAAATATACAAATTCACATTAAAACATTTGATTTCAAATGCCTCTTTATTTATTATCTATTAGGAATTCCCTTTTAAATATTCTTTGTTTTTTAGGGGGTGTTTACTCTTTAATCATATTAATTTATTAATGTCTATTACATTTTATAGTATTTGTGCTATAAGATAAGCTAAATAATGTCATATATTTATTATACATTATTGCTAAATATAGTTAAATATAAAAATAAATAACAAAATTCCTATACTAATATCAACAACTTTTAAACATTAATCAATAATTGTTTAATAATTTTTCCCTTTTTACGCCTTCTCTTTATTTAACATTTAACTCTTTTTTACTCTCCCTCTCTTGTGATTGTTTTTATATTATTTTTTTCTTACTCTTTTGTAACTAATCATTTTGTGGCTTATGTTTGTGGCAAAGTGATTGAATTGAAAGTCAACAGTTGAACAATAACAAAAACAACAATGACAACAACAATAACAACAAAAATCTAAACAAATATTGAAAATCAATTAAGTTAATTAAGATCTACATAATCACTAACTAACATTTATGGGGAGGCTTTTAAAATAGAAATTAACATAATTTTTTTTGTAGTGATCAATTTGTTTTTGGTACATTAAGTTGTTGTTGTTTTTGTTTTTATAAATAAAAATAACTCTTTTTATGTGAGTAAAAGTTTGTTAGGAACAATTAAAATTATAGTAAAAAATTAATTAAGTGGAAATAAACTAATTTTATTATAAAGGCAACTAAACTAAATTTTACTTTTGTATAGATTTTAAATTTATATATAGCAAGAGCTTTCAAATATAGTGTGAATACAAAAATAGCTTTTTAAAGTTTTTTTTTTACATTTTTTATTAATATTACATGAGAGAAATTCCCAATAAACATGTCCGTCTGTCTGTCCTTACATCTTAATTTCTAAAGCAAATCAAGAGAATTTTAAACAATTTTTTCCAAGATGTCAGTTTAAAACATGCTATATTAACTTTATTTAACAACCTATATTAACAATATATACATCAATTAATAGGTAAATAAATCTATTTTAATATGTTATTAGTAGTTTTTTTGTATGTTACAAAAATGTTACCTAAATTTTGCTCAACAAAATATGTTATAAAATTAAGTATTCATATTTAAAGTAAAATATAATAAAAGTTATATTTAAAAATGTATAAAAAATTATATATAAGTTTGTCTTTACCTTAATACTTTTGCTAGATTTTGTTTAAGACACTTCTGGAATTAAGAAAAACCTATGTGTTGGACCTTTAAATGTATAGGATCCTAAATAAAAATGTCTGTCTGTCTGTCTGCCTGTAGTGGAAAACCAAAGGAATTTTAAGCAAATTTATCTTAGATGTCAAATTTAAAGGCTCTTTATTAAGCCATATAGACATTATATACATCAATGGATAGCTAAAGAAATCTATTTTAATATTTTGTTTATAAATTATTATATATTTAAAAAGAAATAAATTAAATTTTATTTAAAACTTTATGAAATTTAGTTTAAATATTTATAAAGTTAAATAATAATAGATTTTTTTTTGGACCAAAAAACTCTATCATTAAGTTTATTATTCTCTTAATACCTTTACTAATTTTTGTTTTAGATCTTGAAGTAGTAAAAACAAATTATTTACGATCTTTATAAGTAGAGAATTCTTAATAAATTTGTCTGTCTATCTGTCCGTCCATGTGAAATTTTTGTGGAAGGTGGAAATTTTTCTAAATAAATAAAAGATATAAATAATTTCAATTTATAAATATAATAAATTTTATTTTAGTCATTTCTTAAATACATTAATTGATTTCATTTTGGAACTCTCATAAAGCTAAATTTATAAATTTAAGACCCTTAAAATGGAGGATTCTAAATAAACATGTCCGTCCGTTAGTCTGTACTTCCATCTAAATTTATTAATTAATTTTAAGCCATTTTACTCCCGATGTCAGGTTTAAGATTAATATATTGGCTTTATTTATTAACTGTTAAAAATATTATATACATCAATGGATAGGTAATTAAGTCCATTTTAATATTTTGTTTATGCTTCTAAATAAACATGTTTGTCAGTCTGTTGTTCCGTCTAAAATTGTAGAGAAACATTAAATTAATTTTAAGTAATTTTACTCCAGATGTCAGAGTTAAGATTGATATATTGGCTTTATTTATTACCCAAAATAAACATAATATACATCGATGGAAAGGTAATTAAGTCCATTTTAATATTTTGTGTATTCTTTTTTGTATACTTCAAAAGTGTAAGGTGAATCTTGTTTAAAAAGTTTGAATTTAAAGTATACATAAGCTTTGATATAATAAATCATATTTTTTAAAATTTATAAAAAATGTGTGTTTAAGTTTATCATTCTCTTAGTATGTTTATTGATTTTATGTCAGACTTCCAAAAAAATAAAGGACATATAAACTGGATTCCTAACTGCTGAATATTCTAAATAAAAATGTCCGTCTGTCTGTCCGCCCACCTAAATTAACAAACAATACCAAGTAAATTTTTAGTATATATAACCGAGATATAGGCTTTCAGGTTACTATATAAGCTTTATTTAACTACCGATATAAACAATATATACATCAATGGATAGGTAAATACAGACGCGGATCTAGATCAAGCTTTTTGGGGAAAGGAAATAGAATGATTTTCACAACTACTTTACTAAATTTTAAGATTTAGTACGAATTTTTCATTTAGAGTTTTCATTTTGGGTAGGGAAATTTCCCGTTTTCCCTCGATGTGGTTCCGCGCATGGGTAATTGAGTATATTTTAATATCTTGCTTATGTTTTTTGTTTATTTAATAAATTTAATCAACATTTTGTTAAAAAAAAATAAAAAATAATAATAATTATAATAATAAAATAATAATAATAAAATGTTTAGTATTCATGATAATATAAAAAAGTATTTTTAAAAATGTTTAAAAAGCTAAATGTTTAAGTTTACATTTCAGGAGCGAAGCTGTGGGAGCTAAAAGTAGGCTAATAATGTCATAATTAATATCGATTTAAATAAGAATCAAATGGATGAAAAATACTGATTTTCCATCCATTTAACCTCTTTGTATAGACAGACGGACAGACAGACATTATAATGCTGCTAAAAAATCATGGAATTTTAATCAATTTGTTACTAATGATTAAAAGAAATGAAACTTCATTATTAAAGTATTGACATCAGCTTTTGCTAATTATTGATTAAATTAAAATTAAAATGTAAATAATTACAAAAATTTTGATTTTCGTTACATGTAATCACAATGTATAGACAGACGGACAGACGTTAAAATTCTGTTAAACAATGTTATTTAATTCTAAAAATTAATTTTTTAATTAATATTGAATAAAAGAAACAAAACGTGATAATTTAAATATTAATATCTCATTTTCCTAAATATCGATCAATATATAAAATAACATGTAGTATATACTAAAATATTTATATTTTCTATATCTTTAATCTCAATGTCTAGACAGATGGACAGACATTATGGTGCCGCCAAAAAATTTTGCATAATTCTAAGAATTTGCTTTATTTACTTTCTAATAAATAACAAAATAATATATTAGTATTAAAGTACTGATATCTAGGTTTTCCAAATATCATTCAATATTAATAATAAATACTAAAATATTGATTTTTTATCCATTTAGTTTGCATGTAGAGACAGACGGACAGACATTACCATTTTGATAAAAAAGATCGTGTAATTCTAAAAATGCCTTTTTTCAATCTTTTAATAAATAGGAAATAAAACGTAAATACTAGTAATGTTATCACTTTATTTTAAATGTAGACTAAAATAAAAATTATATATAAATATATACTAAAATATTGATTTTCAATACATTTAATACCAATGTAAAGACAGACGGACAGACATTACCTTGCTGTCATAAAAAAACTTAAAATTCTAAAAATGCCTTCCTTTAATGGGTAATGAATAATCAAAATAATACCTTAGTATTAAAGTACTCACTAACTTGTTTTCATGAATATCAATCAATATAAAAACTAAATATAATTAAAGATAAAATATTGATTTTCAATACATTAAATGCCAATGTATAGACAGACGGACAGATATTAATATTTTGTTAAAAAAAAATCATATAATTCTAAAAATGTATTTAATTGACTTAATAAGAAATACAAAATAACATGGGTTTGTTAAAGTGCTGATATCCCTCTTCCCCTAATTAAAAATAATTTGTGAGCCAAACTATATTTGAAAGTTTTTTGTTAATAATTTTAATAAAATTTACAAATTTTTAAGCAAAACTTAGACAAATTTTTAACTATATAAAAATATTAATAGAAGATAAAACATATACAAGTTTATCTATCCAGTAGTATATATAATGTCTATATAGCTCTTTAAGTAGAGAAAATATGGGGCTCGAAAGTCAGATACTTTGGATGAAATTAAAAAAAAAAAAATGAAATTTTTTTCTTTGAACTCACCGCTGGAGTTACAGATTTATTATTAACATTTTTGCGTTTTTAACAATATTTAATATATTTTAAACTAAATTTTAAGCTTATTATTCAGCTTTCATTACACTGTGTCTAAGTATTGTATTTCCCTTCTTACTTGAATTAGGTTTTGTTAAAAAAAGAGTTATTTAAATAAAGTTTCATACTCTTTACTCTCAAAATTTACTGGCGTTTGAATAAAATGATTTGTTTTTTTTTTTTTCTTAATTTTATTAGAAAATTTAAATATTTATTTATTAAAAAATCTTCCAAAAGTTTTTTTATTTTTTTAAATAAATAAAATAAATATGTGATAGTAATTTAATAAATAAAAGTTAAAATATTTAACAAGTGTTTTGTTGCTATTGTTTATTATGTTATGTTTTAAAAAGATTAAGAGCTAAAGAGAAATAGTGAGCTGGTGAGAGAGAGAGAGAGAAAGAGTAAATGTTTGAGTTTTAAGTTAAAAAGGTAAATATGATAAAAATGACTACTAAAGATAAATACAAAACGTCAAAAGTCTAATACTTAGTGTAGTGGATCCCAATTGGCATCCACATATAGTCTCACCAAGTGTAAACATTAAGATATATTTTGACGTAAACGTTAACGTCAACGTCAACGTCATTTTATTTTATTTTTTATAAGGTAAAGATATATAAGTATCTACATATCTATTTAGTACTCTGCCTAACTAAACAAAGCTGGGGCTAATTGTTGATTGTTTGTTTTTGTGTTTCTGAAGGCAAGCGGTTAAAAGGGGTGGGGAGAAGAGGTCTGTCTGTCTGTCTCTTTGTGTATTTGGTGGGGATCTTAACGAAGATAAGTCTAACAAAGCAGCAGTTATAACAGAAATGAAAATAAGTAAATAAAAGAAATATGAGAAAAATAAAAACAACAACCATGATAAACTGAAATCAAACAAACAAAAAATAAAAAAACCATACAGGTTCTCCGCTTTAAACTGAAAATAAATATACAACTAACTAACTAACAATCAACTAACCGCAACATACCAAAAAAAATACACTCATTTGTTTTTGACGTTTCGAGAGTGTTTCAGTCTTTGGCTACAGCAGCTCAGACCCTGAACGCGTTTTTTTCTTACTTAACGATCGGATTTTTTTATTAATTAAACGGGATTTTTTGTTCAAATAATAATTTATAAAAAATATATAAAATAAAAAAAAATAAAAATAATTTGATTAAATACTAAACGCGCGCGTTAATTTAGTATTTAAAAAAATTAATAAAATAAAATTAAAAAATTATTAAATTTAAAAAAAAGTTCTTGAAAAAAAGTGTAAGAATTTTTCATTTATTGATTGAAAAATTGTTGGAAAAAAGTTTTCTTCCATATTTAAATCAATAAAGTGTTTTGTTGTGTTTTTTTTTTTTTTGTTAATTTTTCTTTCCAATGTCTCTTGTTAATTTTTCCAATTCTTCTTATTCTTCTTTATGGTCTTTTTTCATGTTCATTGTATTAACCAAGTTTTGTTTTGTAGTTGTATTGTAATCTATACCTGGTTTTAGACAGGTTTATTATTAAACTTAATATACATATAGACAAACATATATGTACATATACTCAATACCAATAACAGCACATGTATTGTTATGTTAGTTAAAAAAAAAAAAAAAAATATTGTCTATGTATGAGTATATATGCGTATGCGCGACCTGTTTTATTACTATTTATTCTTGTTGTTTTTGTTATTAATTTCTTTCGTTGACTGGTGCTTAAGAGGAAGTCAAAACATAATATATTGTATAAGAGA
>MINK01174785.1:3723-16531 GCA_001735545.1 Phormia regina
ATACATACATACATACATACATACATACATACATACATACATACATACAAACATATGTATATGTGTGGGTATGATTTGAAATGCATAAATAAATGAATTCATTTTTTAATTTTTACATTTCATATACTTTCAAAAAGATTTGGGTGTTAAAATAAATGATAAAGTGAAGTAAAGTAAAAAGACTTAAACTTTGATTTATTAAAAAAAAGAAAGAAAGCTTTATTTATTTTATATTTAAATTTATGTTTAATAACAACATTTAAGCAAACTAATATTGACTGAATAAAATATGCAATATAATAATTTAATTTGCATAAACTGAAATATCAAAACATTTACTGTAAATAAAACAAAAAAATATATATATATTTAAAAAAAGCTTTGAAAACCGTCCACGCACACAAATTTTGAAAAACAAAAAAAAAAAACATTTAAAAGAATTTATGTTGCTTTATTTTTCAAAGAAAAATTTAAATGTAAACCACAATGAAAGGCTTTAAAAAATTTAATAAAATGTAAGATTTATTATGTTTTTTTTTATTTTTTTTTTTCTATTCCTTCTTTTCATGTTTAAGGGATCAGAATTTTTTAATTAAGATGATTCATTGCTTAAACATTAATGAAATCAGTAATGAATGTATGTAAATCGAAAAAAAAAGATCTATATCTATAGTACACATTCCAAAAACTAAAATTATTGAAGATTTTTTTCTTTTTTAATTTTGATTCAATTGAAAGTGGGCAGTGGATTCGAGATTAATACAACAATTACTAAATTATGTTGGTGTATGTTTTAATAAGTTTTTCAATTATTTTAAAATGATATAATAATGTTGAAGTTCGTTTTCAAAAATGTTAAAATTTAACGAATATTTTTTCGAATCCTAAATTGTCTACAATAAGAATCAAATAAATCTTGCATTTTATTATTATATGATAGAGTTTATAGTTTTGCTTGATTTTCGAAAAAATATATATAAATAAATGTAATAAAAATTAACAGCACCCAAATCGGTTTCAATATTTTTGCTCTTTATTTAGCTGTGTACAGAGGGATGAAATATTTTTGATTTTTCAAAACATTCGGTTAACAAATTGTTTGCTCCTCCTCATTTGGTCTCATGAAAGGCATAAGCGTTTTTTTTTTTTTAATTTTGTGTACAAATAAAGTCCTCACAAATAAAAAAAAAATTATTTAGGAAATAAAAATGAAGAAAGATTCTAAAATTAAATCAAATTTAATTTAAATTTAAGCATAATTACAACAACAAAAAATTAAATAAAATTATTAGAATTGAACAAAGAAAACACCAAACTACATAAACTAAAATTGTATTATTATAATTCAAATTTAATTTAATATAATAATCTAGTCTTTTATGTAAAAAAAAAAAATAATTAATTAATTAATACATTTTAGTATTATAATGTTACACAAAAAAAATATAAATAAAATAAAAATAAAAACATTAAAAGAAATAGAAATCCTTAAATAGAAAAATGTGTGTTTGTTGGTCCATTTGCTTGCTATTTAATATTTTTGTATGAAAGTCAAAAAATATTTATAAATAGTAAAACTAAATAAATATCAAGCAAACCAATAGGCTGACATATATTCTGACAAAAGATTCCCTAAATCTATAAAGTTTTATTAAATATTTTGAAATCTAATTGTGAAATTAGAATGCGATTTATAAAATTATTAATATTGCAACAAGCAAGCGACTGAAGCGTTAAATTTAAATATTAAGGAAATAGTTATATTTCAAATAAATAAATAACTGTTATATATAAAGGCTCCATTACTCTACCGTAACTGTAAATGTAAATGTAAAAACATAAATGAAAGTGGAAGTGGAAGTAGATGATTATTCCAAAAATGTAAGTATTTTGTTGTTGTTTTGTTCACATAAACATCAGTGATGTCAATTACACATATTTCCAATAAGTCTCAATGGTTTGTATTTTGGTGATTTGTATACAAAACAAAAGTTTTTTGTGACAAAATTTTTTTATTTTAATTTATTAATTCAATTCGACATTTTATTTAAATATTTTATTATTATATATTTTTTTTGGTAAAGAAATCGGCAAAATAGTTTGTGTAATCGATAAACTTTTTATAGAGAATTTTTACGAAAATTTGGTATGTTGAAATAAAAAGCTTCTACGTGACAGCTGTATCACGTAAAAACGTACAGTAACCTAATTTGATTAGGTTACTATGTTACATTTACGTTTTTGAGTTCACGAAAACGTTAACTCTCATAAGCAAAACTTATCAACTGATTCGCTACATTTACACTTACGGTATAGTAACGGAGCCTTAAGCAGCTTGCGTGCTACTGTTATTATCTGCATTTAAATATGTTTCCTAATAAATTTTAATGTCTACAAATGAATCTTTAAAAATTCGTTATAAACTATATAGAAATATGGAAATCAATTTTAGAAACTTCTTTTGTATTTATTGAAAATCGCAATCATTTTTAAGGATTTCGAAATTAGAAAATTAACAAACTAAAAATTAAATAAATATGAATGTGTTTTTTGAGAGTTTGGAATAAATGTGTTCAAAAAATCCAATGTTATTATATGTTTAAATATAATGTTATTAATTTAAAATTAACTAAAAATGTATTTGAGTATTTAATACAATAAAATCCAGTGTTAAACAAATTTGTAAATAATAATGTAACTGTAAATTAATAAAAAAAATAAAAACTTAAGTATAACTATTTAAGTTTATAAACTATAAGGAAAAAATAAAAATAATTTATAAAAATTAATTAAATTTTTTTATTCGAGTAAACATTTTATTTTTTTTTTCTTATTTTTCCTTTATTTATTTTACTATTATTATTTTTTATTCAAAGTAAATGAAAAATTTTAATAAGAACCACTACCAATGCAAATGATTCCAATAGTATTGTCGACAATTCGACTTTTTCTTTCCGCCTGGGATTTTCAATCTACTTGTTTCAATTTCGTTTTAATGATCACTAGATTTCAAATATTTTATTTAACATTTCTAGTTATTTTAGTCTGAAAGTAACTGAAACCTAAAAGTTTGCCAAGAATAATAACAAATCAATGATTTGTTCCATTTTAATATTTGATTTATTAAAACCATCTCTATCCGATTTAGTTAGAATTCAGATGACTTGAACAAATAAAAGCTTATATTCACTCAAGTCTATATGTCACTAAAGTTTGTGGTCGTAGATTGGGATGAATGTATTGAATGAATATTAAACTTATTTAATTTTTATAAAAAAAATCTAACAAAGATTTTATTTCCGTTAAGAGATACTCAATCTTTTCTATATTTTTGGGAAATATTTATTTATTTATTTATTTATTTATTTATTTTCTTTTTTGAAATATTTATTTTCAAAGAATTTCAAAATTTATTTTAATTATAATTAATAATATATATTTTTTTTAATTAAGTTTAATCCATAATTTTCCATAATTTTTCTTTTAATATTTTTTAAATTTAGGTAAAAAAAAAAAAAACAATGAAACGCTTATCTTATAAATTTAGTAAATGAATGTAGTTTAGTTTTTGAATATTTTTTATTAATATTAAATTTAAAAAAAAAAATATAAATAAAATCATACATAATATGCCATTTTTTTAATAAATTTAAATTAAATGTAAATAAAATAATAAACAATTTTATAAATGTAAAAATGTATATAAATAGAAATTAACATAATTAATTTAGATATTTTGTTTTTTCTCATTTGTAATTTTCTTTTTATTTCAATTCATATAACATTGTGGTAGTATATTTAAAACTAAATTATAAACTTTAACTATTTTTTCTAAATAACAAATAAAAAATATTAATTAAAAAAAAAAATTCTTGCTTTAAACTAAAATTAAAACATAATGTCCTCTAATATTATTAGCAATTTTCAAAGAAATAAATAAAAAATATATATTAAAAAATAAGAAGCAAACATATCGTTAAACATAATAATTTAATAGAATTTTTCAAAACTAAAAACAAATAAATACAATTTCTACAGATGAAATTCTTGACTTTTTCACAACAACAATTGCCCTTTACATTTTTTGTTTTTTTAAACACCCCTCCAACCTAAACTTTTTTAAAATATATATATTTTTTTATATTTTAATTGGGGCAATTTATTTAATTGGTAATTGATATGTTTGAAATACAATATTAAACATTATTAAATTTAAATTAAAAACAAAATACAGTCTTTTTGCTTAACTATTCAATAAACAATTTAACTAAAACAATCGTTTCAAGTTTTCCAATAAACACTTTAACAAAAAGAAAATATAAAATAAATATTTTTTTTACTAAATTAAAAAAAAATTCGCTTTAACTTTTGACACAAAAGAATACCTAATATTTCTTAAAAAAAAAAAAAGATATAAAGACTGGAAAAATAGTGTAAAAGTAAATTAAACAATTTAAAAATATATAAATATATAAAATACTTATTGAGAAATAATAATAAAATAAATGAAATATATTTTTAGTTTCATATAAATTTTTAGTTATTAGTTAGCCAAAAATATTAATATATATTTTTTATTATTTAAAACAAAAAAAATATATATATTTAAAAGAATTCTTAATTTTATTACCATAAATAACACAAAAACAAAGAAGGAAAATTATAGACAGCATTAAATTAAATTAAATTAAATTAAAAAAAGGTATTTTCTAAAAAAAAAAACAAGAAGCCAGAAATACTTTAACAATTTCAAATTTAAATTTTCTCCCAAATTAAAATAAATAAACAAACAAACATCATTGCAAATTTTATCATTAAATTAAATAATGTTTAATTATTATTTAAAAGAAAATTAAATTTAAAGAAAATAAATAAAAATAATAATAATCTTAATTATGCCTAATATAAAATTCCCCTTAAACAAATTAATAACTAAAACAAAAACAAAAAATAAAAACAAGTTTAAAATTAAAATTGTTGTTAAGATTAAAAACCAAAAACAAAAAAAAAAAAAAAAAAAAAAAAAAAAAAAAAAAAAAAGAATATAATAAATTGAAAATAGAAAATGTTTTATAATCGTTATTAATAAAAAAAAAGCAAATAATAAATAAAATAAAACAAATAATTAAAATGAACAAAATCCAGGATATTAATTTCAATAAAAAAAAAACTCAAAAACAAAACATAATACGCTGCGTATTTAAAAATACTTAAAGTAATATTATTTTAACAGAAATAAGTAACAGCAACAACAACAAAAACAAAAATACATTTATTATTTAGTCAAGTGCAAAAGAAAATAAATAAATTTAATTAAATGATAAACAAAAAGTGGTAAACAAAATTACAACAGCAAATTCTTTATAATACTAACTAATTAATAGTAAAAAAAAATGCATAAAAATAAAAAAAGTGATTGCAAAAAAATAAAACAAAATCCAATTATTATAAAAAAAAAAACAAATTAACAAAAATAATAGTTTATTGTTGATATTTTTATTTAAATCTATACATTTTTTTTTTAATTATTTCTTCAAAATAGATTTTTTGAATTATTTCTTTGACTTTTTTTAATAAATTTTATATAAATAGAGTAAAATAGAATTTTAAAGGGATGAATACTTCTGAAAACGAAGTGGTGGGTGGATATTGATCATTAGAATATAAAATATTGATGGAATATTAAAACTTGATCTTTCGAATTTTATTCCCTTTTATTATATATATATATATATATATAATATAAAATACTACATATATATATATAATATATTATATTATAGTAGAATATATATATAATATATATAATAATATAATATATATACATACATATATAAATAAATATATATAAATAGATAATTATATAATATATATATATATATACATATATACATATATATAAATAATATTATAAATATAATATATACTAATAAATATAGTAACATATATATATAGACATAATATATACTATATATATAAATATATAATATATACATATATAATATATATATATATATATATTATATATATATATATATAATATAATATACATATACATTATATTAACTAAATATAATATATAATACTATATATATATATATATATAATAATATAATTATACATAAATTATATAATTATTATATATATAATACTATAATATTATAATATATATATATATAATTAATTACATATAATGTATAATATATATATATATATATATACAATATATACTATATTAATATAATATATATATAACATATATATATAGAGTATATATATATATATATATATATATATATCAGATTTTTAATTTTTATGCAAAAAACCGTTTCCCATTTCATAAAAAATTTAAAGTTATTTAATAGGGGTTCAAAATTTCCTTTTTCATATTCGATTTAAACTATATTCAGCTCAAAGATCGGCTTTTTACGGCAATAAAAATGTTATTATATATGAAGTACAACCTTTAATTTATTTTTAATAATTTTGAATATAGAATTCAATTGTATAACTTTATTTGATCACCTTTTAATAGTAGTAGGCATTTCACAATATTCCTTCTAGAAAACCTACTCTCAATGAATTCGCTAAATATATAAATTTTTTTTCCTTAAATAGTTAAAATATTATAATATTTAGTTTTACATTTTTTGTGCATTATTATTAAGTCTACTTCAGACGAAATATTTTCGGGTTTTAAATTTTTAATTTAGTAATATTTAGTATAACGATAGGAGTTGTTTATTAGTTAGTTCTATTTTGAGTAATTTAAATGAGAAAAAAAAATATATATATATATATCATTCAAAAGTGCCTAATAAATTAGTAATTTATTGTGTTTTTGTAGTACCCGTAAAACAAATCCCATAGTGTATGTATTTAAATGAATTGAATATGAAATATAAAACAATTTTTAAATTATTAATACTATTTATATATTTATTTTTTCACAAAACACAACATAGAAGAATTTGGTAAGTTTAAATAAATTATTTTAATTACTATTCTAAATAAAATATTCTCTAATAAATATTCATTTTATTTTTTTTATTCTGTAGCAAAACTTATTGTAAAGCTCTATATCTGTACATTCACTGTTTTTTAATATTTCAATTACTATGTTTTTACTACGAGAACAAGAACCAAAAAAAAAAGTAATATAATATAAGTATGAAAATGAAAATGAAAAAATAATAAAAATAATAATAAAACAAACACCAATATTAAATCCATTTTTCTCCTGCTAATCCTCCTTAACCAAATCAAACGCCTACAAAATACAATAATATATTCCATTAATCCTTTACACTTTTGCAAAATGCATGAGCTTTTGAAAGCTGTTTGCTTAAAGTTTTAAAAAGCACGATTTTGTTTTTAATACTTAAAACAACTTAAAGCTTTTTAATTGCAGAAATTAAGAAAATCGAAAAGCTTTAACAAAAACTCAAATGTAATGTAATGTCTGTTATTAAATGTAATAAATTATATTTTCGATATATGTGAAAAAAAAGCAATGACAAATATAGTGGTAAATATATATGTTATAAAATAATGAACAAGAATTAAAAGTACAGTGAATACGACATTGACTATAGTAGTTCAAAATTAAAAAAAAAAAAAAATTCATTTCCTAAACCTAGTTGGACTTGACTGTAGAAAAAAAATATACCTATATAATATAAAACAAACTTCAATCTAAGTGTCTCTTCATACTTATCATTCATCATAATATCTCACACTATTTATTTTCATTCTCTGCGTTATCTCTTTATTTATTTTACTCGCTCTTCAAAAGCTCTTGTCATACATACACCATACATACAAGCATTTCATATATACATTTAAACACACATATACACATATATTTAAACATTTAAAACGGCCGTCTTATGTCGCTCTCTAACGCATCATTATCAATCAATAAATCACTCACTCAATCATTCCATCATTATATCATTCAACTGTTAAACTAAATAGTGCCGCTCATTTAATACAAACACTAGAACTATTAGTGACTTTTAGTTTAAATAATTTATTTAATTATTTGTTTGTTTGTTTTTCTTTTAAAACGTTTCACTTTCATTTGTTTATAAATTTGTTCAATACATAACTTTTCTTTTTCTCTGTAAAATTGGTGTTATTACTTATACTTTGTCTCTAAACTTCTTCTTATTATTATTAATTAATTAACTTTTGTTTATGATGTTTTTTTTTTTTATTGAAAACAACTAAAAAAAAAAATTAAAATGAAATGATGCATTTAAAAAAAAAAACAAAAAGAAAAAACAACTTATTTATTTATTTAAATTTTCTCATTCAACATTTGTAAATTATTTCCTCAAATAAAATAAAATACTACTACACTTCCTACTACTACTACTACTACAACCACAACAATTTCCGGTTACACAGACCTGTTGGTTTTTGGGGTAAAATCGTTGGTTCGCTATGTGTGATAGCTGGTGTCCTGACAATCGCTCTGCCCGTACCCGTTATTGTTAGTAATTTCAATTATTTCTATCATCGCGAAACGGATCAGGAGGAAATGCAAAGCCAAAATTTCAATCATGTTACAAGTTGTTCATATATGCCCGGTGCTTTAGGTAAATTATATATACAACCTCTCCTTTTGCTCTTTAAATTTACAACATTTTATTTAATACATGGGAATAGGTCAACATTATCGAAAATCATCGTTGTCTGAATCGTCTTCAGATATTATGGATTTAGATGATGGTATTGGTACACCGGGTTTGACTGATCATCCAGGACGTCATTTAGCCCCATTCCTAAGGACTCAACAATCTTTTGAAAAACAACAACTTCAATTGCAATTGCAACAACAACAACTGCAACAACCTCAACAAAATGGTGTAAGAGGGTCTAGTACATTAAACCAGAGGCACAATAGTGCTATGGCGGTCAGTATTGAAACCGATGTCTGACTACTGGGTAAGTATTACTTAATAACACTATGTCATTAATATTTTCTCAAACATAAATCTATTGTACTAGGGTGGCCCTCTTTCATATGAAAAAATAACGTTATTTTAATATTCAATCTCACCCTCTAGAAAAATATAATACAAAGTTCTAGATAAATTGGAAGGAGTTTAGAGGTTGCTCAAATCGATTGAAATATTAAAATTTTTATATTTTTATTAATTATTTTTTTTTTTATTATTCCTTAGAACCTAAATTTTCCCTGGTTTTCACTTTTTGAATTCTCCAGTTTATTATTTTTCTAAAATGAAAATTGAACAACTGTTAATATTCATGATATTATTTAAATAATTTGCGTAAATCACGTAACTTTAGACCAAATATATCCTAGTAAAATAAGATTTCATCCAAAACTTAAGGGAGAGAAAAATTGGCATATTGTTTTGTCTGCCTAAGATATTCACTATCTATTGTTTTTGCTATTAGAACAATTAAGGATTATAAAATTATTTACAGGATATATGAAATGTCAATAGGATACTATATGCCAAGTTTCATTTCTATACTTAAAATTCTGATTGAAATCTTATTTTTGCGGAATCCGTTTGTCCGAAAATTACGTATTTTACGGTAATTTTATATATTAACTATTATGTTATTAGTTATCCAATCTTCGTGATCTGATAAATGTGTAGAATTTAACAAGATATAAACCTAACAAATTGGACTTAAATTAAGTCCAAGATATCAAACAATTTTTTCAAACAGTTCAAAACTTTGCATATCTTAGTTATTCGACTATCTAAACATTTCCATGGGGCGTGAACCAAAATTCGGACACCCTAATATTTCACAGTCGGGCAGAATCGATATTTTTTGGAAATTAATCTGTAACAAGTTACACATATATTTCCAAAAAATTTTGAAACTGCCCCACTGTGTATTCTAAGTATAAAAAGGAAATACTTAGTAGTTAATTACCACAATTTAACTAGTAGATAAAGAAATAACAAATATTTTTCCCATTTAATTTAATTTTAGTAAAAAATGTGGAGCATAGTATTAATTGGCGTCGAGAGATGTTACGCTGGATGCCAGAAACGACATCAAAGGCGGTCTAAAAGTTCATTTTTTATGAAAAATGAAAAAAAAATGTTATTTTTTTAGAAAAATTCAAATAACCAAAGTACATTTATATATATATATATTTTTTTTTTTTAATTATAATTTTTTTAAAATTAAAAAATGGAGAAATATTCAAATATTTAGCAAATATCATTGTTAGTACAGAAGGAAAAGAAAACCAAAATAAATACAAAAATTAAAAACAAAAATAAATAATAAAATAGATAAAATAAATTTAGTTAATAATTAGAAAACAATTTTTTTTAAGAAAAGCTAAATTAAAAAACAAAAAACTAAATCAACAATTAGCTTAAAAAAAAAACAATGAAAACAAAACACAAAACACAAAAATTATAGTATATTAAAATCTAGACAATTGGTTTATGACAAATGTAGTAAATAGTTAAAAAAAAAGGAAATAGTAAATTATTTTCTTTAAAAAATAAAAGAGTTAAAAACAAATTTATGTTAAATTTGATTTTAATTTATTTATGTATAATTTTTTTTTTTTTATTACCACTACTCAACAAAGATTTGCTATCGCATTCGAAACAAATTTAAGATTTAAAATACATTTTAGAAACAAAAATTGTATAAAATTAAATTTAAAAGTTATTTTTTTAAATTTAAAAATGTTTGAATTCAAAAATATTTATTAACAACAATAGACATAATTAATAATTACAACAATAAAGTTAATAATTCATTATATATTTAATTTGATCTGTATATTAAATAATGTTCTCGATTATCTTGAGCCTGAATATTTTCAATAACAGCTTATTTGAAACCAATAAAGTGATATAAAAGTACTGAAATCACCCATAAACAAAATTACAAATATTTAGCCGATGTTTTTTATTATGTTAATTATTTAACAGTTTATTGACAACATATAAATCCTGAACTACTAATAATAAGTAATATGGAATATCAGTAACTTTGGATCTGTTACCATAATCATTTCAGTAAACTCGTAAATTCTAACTTAATAACTTATAGATCACAACTACTTTCATTTGAGTTAACAAAAAACAAGTCAAATGTTATTTAGTCGAGAGCTAATTATATACCAAAGAAGATTGAGAGTAAATTCTTTTTAAGCCCAATTATTTTCATTTACACCACTTCAGTTAACACAATATTTCCATTCTACTACAAATTCAATAGTTAAAATTTAAAAAAAAAAAAAAAAATACATACAAACATAGATAACTATATACATATGTATATGGAAAATGTTTAAGCAATAATAAATTTTAATTGAGTTATTTAAATTAATGTACATACATTGTTGTATGAATGTATGTATAGGTATTTCAAATGTTGAGCAGTGTTAAGTTTCATTTTAATTTTAGTTTTTCTTTTTTTTTATTATTATTATTATTAATTTATAACAAAAAATTAATGCTAATTAAAACAAAACTGCCGTTAATTTAAATAATAAAAAAAAATAACAAATAAATTGAAATAATTATGAAAATATTAATATTAATTTTGTAAATATTAGAAAATGAATAATTTAATGCAATAAATAAATTTAATATGAAATCTTCCATTCAAATAACAATGATCATAAAAATCAACAAAAATAAAGAAAAACAAATCTTAGATAATATTCTTAAAAGAAACCTTTCGAAACAATACTAAACTCTAGTAACTTTCAGTTAAGCTTTGATTTATAAATAGTCATAGTTATTATATATATATATATTTTTTTTTATTTTTGTTTGTAATAAATACTATTATACATATATAGTAAACTTAAAAAAAAAAAAACCATACAAATAAACATGCTCTTTGACCAAAAATACAAAAAGATAAAAAAAAATCAAATACTTCAACTTTTGTCTTTTATGTTACTTTTTACAAATTTATTTAATTATAAATTCATAGTTCAGTTAGATTTTTTCACATTTTCACCTAATAATAATAATAATAATAATAATAAAAATAACAATAATACAAATAATCTCTTTCAATATATCTATATCTATCTCTATCTCTCTCTATCTTTCGGACCATAACTTTTTTGATAATTGTCCTAATCAAAAAAAAAATTTAATAATAAAAATTAATTAATAAAATATAAAATCAAATATTCTAAAAATAAAATGACTGAACCACAAGTAAAAAAACACTCACACACACAGAATCTTTAATTTTTGTTTGTTAAAAATATATTATTTTGCTTTTTATGATCGATATCTGAAAGTGTACATATGTAAACTAAAATAAAAACAACAACAACAACCATTTATATAGATAATCATGTAAAAAAAAATAATAATAATAAAATAATAAAGTATACATTTAACAACAATTTAAAACTTAATATAAAAAATAAATTAATTAATATAAAATATATAATTAAAAATATAAAAACAAGAAACGTTATCTAAAAGCTTTGAATACCGTCCACGCGATTGCATGATAAAAAAAAAAAAGATTGTTAAATGAAACAAAAGAGAACAACATTAACAGAGACAAACCAAATACAATTTATTCATTCTTTTGTTATTTTATGTTATCGCGTTGTTATTTTTTTTTTTTTATTTTACAATTTTATTTAATTTTAAATTTTTTTATTTTATAAATAAAATTTGAAATTAGCAAAAGTTGAAGTTTAAAATTTATAAATAAATATACAATCAACGTAATAAATATATTAATACAGACAGCACTTGTTTCTTTAATTTCATTCTTTATATATATTTATATATATATATATATATATATA
>MINK01174786.1:181-15809 GCA_001735545.1 Phormia regina
GATATTTTCTCAATTTCATATCAAATATGATTCTTAAATGTTTTATATTAAATTATAATAATTATACGGAACATCATTTTAAAACCGCCGTTTTAAATACTAAAAATAGAAGTTGGCTAATAAGAAAACGTAAAAGTTTTATTAAGCGAGTACATTTTTATAAAAATTTTGAAAATTAGCCAAATAAATCGCCACCTTGTTAAAAATCGTCATGTCGCAAAACGGAAAATTCCCTCGCCAAGAGCAATAAAAAATCGCCACGTTTGGAGAAAAATCGCCAGATCTGACAGCCCTGTGACAAGGTACAATTATTAAAGAGAACATTCTCAAATTTATTTTCCCTGGAAAGTCAGTCAAAAGAAATAGCGAAAAAATTTAAACAAATGAAAAAGTTATTATCAAATTGAAATTATAAAAAATAAAAAGAAATAAGGAAATAAAAACGTTTATCTCCCTTACTAAAACCTAACATGTGTAATAAATTGTATATAGTGAAAAACACAAATCTTAGATTTTGCAAAATATCGCGAAGAAGAATTTTTAAATAAATATTTTTATGTTTCTCTGTTTGTATTATTGTTTTATTTTTTTTTATGCAATTAATAAAATGTCGTTTTGTGTCAAATCGTTCTAAATCTATTTGTTGACATATTTTATATTAATCGATAAAAATTTAACTTTTTTACAAAATTCATGATTTTCGACAATGTCTGATGTAGGATCCAATTACAAATCAATTCAAATTGTGAAAAAATCCAAAAATCTTTTTAAAAATTTCGACTAAATATTTAAATATTACACGTATTTGAATAGACCTAATATTCTTAAAGTGGTTTATTAAAAAAAAAACAATAAATTTATTAAATTATTTCAGTATATTTATATACTAAATTTTAGAAGAAAAATCGGCAACTAATTAATTTTTTTCACAGTACGAAAAAGTCAAATTGTATTGTTTTTGTCTTTGTAAGTAGTATTTTTTGCTGAATTTATTTATTCTTTTTTCAATTTTTTCTTTCATTTCTTTCAAATTACACCAAAAAATCGGTTTCGCCTAATATTCGGTTTTTATCATCCTTTTTTTAATTATTTCTTGAATTGTATTTTATCTGATTTTGTTTATCAAAAACTTTTAATAATGTCTTTAAGCAATTATATTGAAATTTTTGCAATTTATTTATACAAATTTGAAATATTTGTTTTTTCAGTGTATGTTGATTTTTCGATTAAACGAATCATAAAAGATTTCTAAATGTGACGTTTCAAAAGTTGTAAAAATAACGCTAGCATTCTCGGTTTAATTCCAGGATTTTAGAACATGTTAATCTATATTGTGACAAAATTGCACACCTTGTTTAAATTTTGTTCAGCTCCAAATATTAACATTAACTCTTTAGTTTAAATATGGAATTATTATTACTACATACGTTTCTTCCATTTATAACATTTGATAAAAAGAAATTAACAACATATTTTCCAAATTACAGCTTTATATAGTATTTATACAAATCTTGTGAATTGTAAAATATATATATGTATTTTATTAAGGTTTTTAAATTAATTTTTTATCAAATTAGTTCCTCATTATCACACAAATCACAGTCTCGCCCATCCACATGACAATCATAATGGAACTGTTTCAAATAAATTCGATAAGTGTCCAGCTCAATTAGCAATCGCTAGTAGATAACTCGGGTGTTTTTATTAATTTTTGATTAGATAACAACTGTATGAATAATTGATTGATATGCATTTAAAAAACAATTTTATTATTTATTAATTTTTAATTATTTTATATGTTAATCATATATGTACATGTGTATTAAACTACCTATAAATACAAAATTTTTGACTGCTTGCTCCACCGGCAGTCTCTGATAGATAGGTGGGGCTAAAAAAGTATTATTTATGCAAAAATTAATTCGATCGGTCTTAGACCGGCTAGTCGATTTTGACCTTTGTTCTGAAAAAGCTTTTAGTTCTAAGCTTCTAATCCAATTTAATTTTTATTGATTCTTAACGATAAATAGCTATATGTAAAATTATGGAGCTTGTATATTGAAGCATATTTCGAAAACTATTTGTCTGACTTTGTATAAGAAAATCTTTTTATTCATTACTTTTTATTTATTGAATGTTGACGATATTAAATAAATTTACAATAACTATTCGAATTTAAAATCTCAATCTTAATTTATATTATATCCAACTACAGTCAAATGAAAAAATTTTATTCTCAATCGTTCGTAGCCATCGTTTCTCATTATGTTTCAAGAAAGTGAGTTTGGTTAAAGTGTACTTCAAGCTTCCTAAAATACGATTCTGCGTGTTTCTTTATTTGATTTTTACAAGAGGAACATTAAAGTCCTTGTGAATGTTGTAATTCTTGCTGCTATCATTAGTAGTATATTAATTTGGAGTCTTTGAATTTTTTTTCGATATCTGATCGAAAAATGAGCCGTGCCTCATAGTTGGATGCCAGAGCTCTATATAAGCTTTATATACCAACAGAATCCAATCTATACTTAATTTTGAATTTCTACTAAATAGCCAGTTAATTTGTAGTTATATCAACTTAATTTGGGTTAATTTTGTATCTATTATTAGGCTGTAAATGTATGATCTAGATGTAAACCAATGTATTTTATTTCCGTTTGTTGGGGTATGATTTGATTATTTATCAATATTTATACGAACTAATTACTTTGAAGCTATTCAATAACTTAATTAATTCCAACGTAGTGCATTATCAGCCAAATTAATATTAACTAGTTATATTATCGGTTATAACTAAGTACGGGAATATGGAAAAATAAACAGATGATATATATATATATTTTTTAATTTATTAAAAACATATATTCAAATTAAAGATTATAATTTAATATCACATTTACACCAAACAAAAACTAATTGGTTTTTGTAAAAACCAAATTTTAAAAAGCTGGTCGTTTACATTCCTATTTTTTCCCAATGTTGTTTTAATTGATGTATATCTTTGTCCACTTTTTATGTTTAAAGTATTTTTAATATAATTTTAAAATACTTAATATACAAAATTTACGAAACAGATGAAATAATTGAATAAATTTGACAATTTTTTTTTTTTTTTTTAAAGCTGAGTGTTCTGAAACTAACTAAAAGGGCTGTATCATAACTAATTATTTTTGTAGTTTTTGTTTAGTTTTCAATAAAAACTAGATGAAAGTAGTTTTTGATTTGTATGGAAAAACCAAAGAAATTCATCTAGTTTTTCAATCAAAAACCGAATGAGGACAAAAACTATTAGTTTTTGTTGGTTGTAAATGGCATATAAAACTGAATTGTCGAAATTAAATTTTCGTTCTACATAGGAAAACAAGTAATTAATGTATTTTCATGTTTTACCAACTCTAAAAATATATAATTTTTACAATTTAAATGAAAAGAATGATAAAAAAAAATTCCAAAAACCTGATCGCAATTGATTGATTACATATCATAATCCATAATCATGTAATGCTGACAGTATGTTGTTATCATTGAAAAGTAACTGCATCCGTAACTACATGCCATTACCAAGTTTTTGCTGGGAATATGTAAATATGAGGAAAATCAAAACATTTTAAAATTTTAAGTAAAATGATTTTCAAAAATTGTATGGAAATTTTTTCAAAATGAGGTGAATAATTTAAAAAATAAGGGGATATATTTTTTTGTTCCGACACTAACATAGATTTGAGGTTTTATCAGCGATTATACAAAATAGTTCACATTAATCAATTTTTTCAATGAGCGCAAAAGTTGTGGAGGTTTAAATGTGAAACTTTGAAGAAAAAAAATAATAATAATAAAAATAGAACTTTATCAAAATAAAAACAATGCGATTTTATAGAACATCTAACGTACTATCAGAACATGTCAAAATAATTACCGAATCTTCAATATTTATCAAAATACACTGAAACGAAATTTTTGTATTTTTATTTTTAGCATAATTCCGTATGTAGCAAAAATTAATATTGTTTTAAAGTTTTGAAAAATTATGAGTAATAACGGACATATGTTGGGATATTAGTTATTTCTATATTTATTCACAGAAAGTAAATTGTTTACTAAACTGGATGTTTAATTAGAACGAATCGGCTCTGGTACGGTGGAGACGAATATTTCGAATTTCATTAACATTTCGTAAAAAAAACCAGTACTTGATCATTCAAATTGTTATTTTTCTTTTTTTAATATTTTAACACCATCTGTATACACGCAGAATAAAAACATGGTCAAGATATTATTTTCATAATTATTTTTCATTCATTTCAATACTAATGTGTTCATAATAACAACGTTTTTGTTTAAGTCTTACAAACTGCTATTCTTAATTTTTAGTTGGAATTTTTTCTAACCAGATGCTTTTAAACAGCACTATTCACAATATATTTTTGGAGTTTTTTTCAGTTGAGATGTTTCTCAGTTAACACTTTTATTGGACACAATTAACTAATTAAAAATTAAGAGAGAAATAAAGAAATAATTTTTTTTTTAAGTTTTTGTTTTTTTATTTTTTATAACACTTTTGATTTAGGATATGTTTATAAAATTTCAAATTATGTTTTTTATCTGTTAAAAATTTAATATGAGAAGAAAATCATAATGAAAGTCAAACACAGAAAAAATATTTAAATTTTTTTTAGTGATATTATTAACCGACTTTATATTGGAATTTAATTATATTATTTATTTATATACATATTTTATTGGTTTATCTGTGTTGGTTTAAAATTATTATTATTTTTTTTAAATAAATTTGATTAATTAACTTGAAAATATAAAGAAAAATTAAAAAAAAATGTTTATTAAAATATAGTAAAAAAGTCAATTTCCAGTTCATTAAAAAAAAATCATAATAATAAAAACAATTTAGTTATTATTGTCATATTGATGATTGCAGCAAAACCAATACAAAAATTTATATAAGGAATTTCGAAATTGAAGTTCATTTTTACTTTTGCCTTTGAAAAACACCTATTAGCGAACATGATATTACACTCAATAAAAATGTTATTATGGTTCAAATAACAGTTAACAGTTGTCGAACAACTGTTAAATGTTTCGTTTTAGACCATAATATGTTTTCCTTAATTTTTTGTTTTTCACACCTATTATGTATTTGTTTTGAACCATATTTTTTTTTTCTTCAAAATCCAGGAGTGCGTCAGTAAACAATCAGATTATTTGTGCTGTTCATGAATGAAAGATATAACGAATCAGGAATGTTTTTAAAAAATGTTCATACCAAATTGTCTCTTTATACAAACTTAATTGTTCAGACTCTCATTTGTTGTGTTTGCACTCACACACTCACTCAATTTTGAACGATGTGAACAAAAATGTAAAATGAAAGATTATGCCCAACTCTAGTATTTATTTAAACTTCGAGAAAAAAACAAGTAAACATTCAAGGCTTTTTATACAACATTAAAAATGAATCTATAATTTCACTAATTCCATTCGTATACCGATGGTTTTAAATGCTTCACCAAAAAATAAAATACAAGGAGGTTTATTTACATATTTAATAATAAGTATAATTAATAATTAAGTAATTTAAGGAAATAATTAGTGTGTAAACATAATTTTCCTAATAATATTTTTTTATAAATATAAAAAAGTGATAAAAATAATAAATTCCAATTAATGTGTTTTATTTAAATATATTTAGTACAGGAAAGTTATAATTTTTGTCATAATATAATAAATTGGAATTATAATATGATAAAATAAAAATAAATTAAAGCAGAATATGAATGTAGGGGATAAAATGAAAACATAATATTACTGAAGGGAATTATGATAAAGTTTATTAATAATATTTATTATAAAATCTGATCAAAATATTAAAAACCTCACGAATGGATTTATATTTATTATAATACCAATACATAATCGTTCATTTTACTGTTTCGTTCACATCAGTTAAAATTGTGAAATGATTCAGTTCGTTAATTTCGTTCATTGTTAATTTGTGTGAGTGTAAAGAGTGCGATCGAAAAATCTTAACATACATAAAATTCAAAAACTGGGAAACGTTTAATCATAGAGTTTTGATTGTTTTTATGTTTAATTGATAATAGTGTACCGCAGATCATAGAAAAATATAATTTTTATTCTTCTAACCACTACTTATAAACGTAGATTTTTTTTGTAACCCTTCCATTTGAGATTAGGTAGTCACTTTTTTGGAGCAGTCTGCCCATCTTCTTTTAAAATCTTATATATTGTCACAATAGTGCAATATCTCTTCACTGGTGTTAACTCCGGATAATTTAGACTACTAACTCTTGGTACTAAAACTATATAATTGTTTTCGAATCACTCCAGAGAGATTTTAGGTAGTCAAAAACGATGTCAAATCAGGCCAAAAATATGTAGTCCCTTTGTGCACTTTTATGAAAGCAAAAATAAAATTTTTTGTAAACATTCTTTATTGTATTTTTCGGTATTAATATTTACCCATTGTCATAAATAACTTGCATCTTTTGCCGCAAAAACACAAATCTTGCTAAACCAGGAATTCTTTAGGAAATTTTGACAGATTTTCGTTACTAAATTTATCTCAACATATACTTGAATATCATTAACACTGCAATAAATCAGTCAATACATACGTTATGTCATGCATTTTGCAAGAAATTTGATTTTAATGTTCGTGTCCTATTCTTAGCTTCTACATTTTTTGCAGCATTCCAATCTTGAACATTTTGGACTTTATATGTTTTCAACTCCGCAATAGCATTAACTTTTCGCACCAAATAGCCTAAGAACAGAGGTCATAGGTGCGCTTTTCTATCGGATGAGTTTGGAATTCAATATGCTATCAATTTTCTTGGCCCTCAAAATATCATGTGGACCTTTTTTCTCCCCCAAACTAGTTTTCTATAAATTTGACAGCAGACATTCAATTCTTTGACAAAGTATTCGTAGGATCAATTTGGATCAATTTTCAATTGTTTATAGTAAATATCGCGTACAGCTTTTCGCCACTATTTTTGATCAAACTCGCAACAAATCAACATGGTTGTCATTAAAAATATTAACTGACATACCTTTGAAATATAGCTAGATCAATAAAATGTTAAAATATTACTTCGGAAAAGTTATGAGGCAAAATGTGTTTTAAGTTTTTTTTCCGATCGCACTCCTTATAGACAACAAACGAAACAGAGTCTGATCAAATTGATATTTGAATGAAGAGACAACAGACGAAAACTGAAAAAAATTGTTTTATTTATTTCTTAGAATACTTTATTAGGAAAAATTAATGGGTAAATTGTTTTTAACAATTATTTAAGAAAGTGCAATAAAAACATTCCTAATTAAGAATATAAGCACATAAATCAAAATATTATTTTCTTTTAATAAATGCAAATACAATGCATAAATGAACGATATATAAAGAAAAAAAGGAACGAATGAACATTGTTCATTTTATTGATTTGTCTAATTGATTCTTAATATTCTTTACAATATTATAATTTTTAACTGTAATTTTAGAAATAATATGATGCTCTAAATTACAGTCAAAACAATTATATTTTTTCTCTGTGCATATGTTAATATTTGGTAGTGATTTTTTTTCTTTGCTTTAAATATAAGTACATATAACAATTTTTGAAGAGCCCAAAATCATTAAGTTTTTTTTTTTTACCAGTTGGTCATGGTTATCTTTATTAAAAGTATTATTGAAATCGGTACATACTATACCAGTGAGAATACTATTTCAACTTATGTTATTCTAATAATGGAACTTCGAAACGGTTGTTCCGATTTTAATAAAATAGTGTTAGTAGCGGTATAGAACGTTTTCAGGTTTGGGGTGGATGCCGCTGGTATAAAAATTTATTTGTATTATTTTATATTTAATTTAAAACAAATTACGAAAAAAAAATTGAAAAATATTTACGAAGCCAAGAACATATCTGTGTGTTCAAATGGAAAAACTACATAACTTGAGTTATATTGTTTTCCGTTTTTTATATTATAAAATAAATTTTATGCCTTAAAAACAACATATTTCAAATAAGTATGTAAAATTCAATCATGAATTATAATAAAGGATATATGGAAAAAACATATGTTAATTAATGCATTTTTTTACATTTCGAAAAAAAAAATAAATAAAATATAATAAATGACAACCATGGGTTAAAAAAAGAACTTTTGCAACTCTTTTGCACCCCCAAGTACTTCCTTTCAACAAAATGCTAAATTCATGACTTTTTCAATTCCTTTTTTGCTGGTTTATAAATAAACATTTTGTCTTATTTTATCTACACATTTTTTGAATTGTTGACCCCAACAGTGACTGTTTGTAATTGTTTCTGATTTATTCTGCTAAACATACTCTAAAGATCTATAATAATTTGAAACACCATTTTAGTTGCAGTTTTAATTTTTTTTATAATGTTTTTCTACTTCAAAACTAGAAACTAATAAAAGAATATGCAAAAAGTGCTAGATTAGCAACTCTGATCCACATCCATTTAACAATAAATAACAATTTTTACATATAAGTATTGATCTAATTTATTAACAGAAATCTAAGAAAATATCAGTTTGAAGTGTTTACTTTCTATTTTATATATTCTTCTCAGTTATCGCGAACTTTGAGTTTTTATAGTTTGATTTTCTTTGTTTACATTTGTTAATTATTTGTTTTTAAATAGTATTATATATTCTATTACTGAACTATCAAATGGTGGGAATTTTAAAGAGATCAAGCACTATTTGACAATTCCAGCAACATGTTGTGACTAATAATTATTAAATTTAAAAATACATGCAAAACAACATAAGTTTAAAAGCAAAAAAGTCACGAGATGTTTTATATATAAGAATAGAGTAAACTCTTTGACTCACGTTCTCATAATTTCAAAATCAAATAAATATATAATTTTATACTTGCGTATGTCTCCAATTTGAAAGGTGATAATAGAGCATTTAAATATAACGAAGTTATATTTTGAACTTATTTTCTAATGTATAATATAAAATTATAAACCATAAGTACTGAACAGGGATGGAAAAGTTGATGCGATTCTGCGTTTCTGAAATACTTCCTTATGTCATCTGGTAGTATTAAACAACTAGTTGGTTAATGTGTTTGAAGATAAATAAAAAGAAATAATAGTCAGTGAACAAAATCGCAAAAGTTTGCAACTTTGAAGTTCAATATCTCTAAAAGTTTTTGAGGNTATATATATATATNTATNTATATATATATATATATATATATATATATATATATAGAAGAAGAATAGGTGCATTATGAATTTAGTAATTTAAAAATATTATAATTCAAAAATGCATTCATAATGAAAGTGTAATTTTTGAAAAATGTTTATCCTTTCAATTTGAATTTTCTTTTAATATGTTAAAAATCAATATCTTTACTATAAAAATGTAGTGGTTAAGATGTACACTTTGTAATTTGAAATATAAATATTCACTTTGTAATTTGAAAATATTTAAACATTTTTTGAAAACATTTTTTTTTTTTTTTTATTATTGAAATTCTTATCAATCATTATTGCATTTTTTTCAAGAGAATTGTTAAACTTTATTTTTGTTCAATAAAATTAATTTCTTTTTACAAAAAAATAAAATAATACCCTAGTCATATAAAATAATACATAAAACATTTAATCTAAAACATATAGTTTTATTAAACAAATAAAATTTATGAAATATTATGATAAAAATTTATTCTAAAATAAACTGACCAAAAAATAAAAAATACAAAAATTAAAAAAAAAGAAAAAAAAAATAAAGAAAATATTTTATTATTTTTTTTTTTTTTAATAGTGAACCATTTTGTCCCAAACAATGCCAATATATTATTATTTAGCAAATATAATATCTGTTTTTATATTAGAGGAAAAAAGTTAAAGGGGATACATTTTTTAAAAACGCATTCTAAAATTGCATTTGCATTATGCATGATAATATTATTTTTAAATTACTACATTTATATCGGATATATCCTCTTATATTACAAATTAAATCATTAAAATCCGTTAAAAAGTTCAAAATTACACACTTTTTTCGATTTTTTTTTTACTTTTGAGAAAATTAAATCCGTGAATAATTAGCAAAACCGGAAGATACTGAAAATATTTTTGGGCTCTCGTGGAATTAACGATATATGTACATATATCATTAAAAGTGATATTTTATTTAAAAAACAACCATAAAAATCTTAAAATATTGATGATGATCATCATTATTGCTAAATATATAAAAGATATTGAGCCTTGATAGCTAAAATATCGTAACTGACAAAATTTTCGAAATTCGAGTTTTGATTAAAATCTGTTATTTACAATCATTTAAAAAATTTGTTAAAATTTTATCGACGTATCAAGTGTTATTTCAGATTTATAGTGAAAGTAATTTTTCAGTAAGACACATTATTCATACATAAAACAATATGTAAACAATAACAAAAATGTTTCTTCTGTAAAGTTTTGTTTTCAGCACTTACGACATTTTCGCGGTTAGGGCTCGATATGATAAACAATGCTTAACCATCTTGTCGCATCGTAAAGCATGTACAATTTTGGGCGTTCACATAAGGTATTATCTTTATTGCAACGAGACATACAATTTTTCAATACATATAGAATATATATCTATTCCAATGAAAGAGAAAAGTATATATTGTGTATCTATCTCTAGCACATTTTATTTTATAAATGACAAAATTTAAAAATCCTATTTGTCGTTTATTTCCTAATTTCTTCTAAAATGAAAAAAATACTTATTTAAAAATTTTGCTTTAATGATTTTCTTATAATTTATAAAAATAATACTTTGTACACTCTGTATGACGAAATAAAACAAATTAATTAAAGAACTTATTTTCGGTTTTTGAAACCGCCTTTCTAATTACTTTATGTGGAATTTTTTTGTGTACCTTTTTAATATTTTTAATTATGTTTTATAAGTGTATATTATACGTTTAAAAATAAGTTCCAAATATAAATTCGTTTTATTTAAATGCTCAATTATCATCTTTCAAATTGGAGACATACGCAAGTATAAAATTGTACATTTATTTGATTTTAAAATTATAAGAACGTGACACAAAGTTTTCACGAACGAAATTCGAAACAGTTTCTACTTTTTTGCAGTAGTACACAGTGGGACAGAATCGAATTTTTATTGGAAATAAATCTGTAACTTCTAATTGGGCTACATAGGCGTCGAAGAGAAGTATATAATTTTTGGGGATCTAAATAATTTTTTGTTTCTTAGATCTTTTATAATTTTAATTTTTTTTTTTTGTATTTGAAGCTTGAACTAAACAGATTTTTCAATATAATAATTATAGCATAAATATTTTTATATAATAAAAAGAAACAATTTTGAAATTGAACATTTTAACAACAAGATTGAAGATTATGATTGAAGTTTGTGTTGTAAAAACTATATTTTTGTAATGAAAGCTAAAGAGCAAAAATGTCGTAAGTGCAGTAAGCGAAACTTTAAAACAGATACACATTGCACGTTGTTATATGTAAGAAAAATGTCAATAACTCTAAATTATGAATTTTCATTAAAACAAGAATTTCGAAAATGTTACGGTTACTTTAAATATATGTCAGATTATAAAATCTTGGTTTGTTAAGATATCTGAACGAAATTTTCAACAATTGTTGACATTATCATTTGAAATGTTAGTGTGAAAATTTTAAATTAAAGAAATCTTACAAAAACCGACGAATGTCCAAAAATTGATGTTTTTTTATTTCACTCACAAAGTTAATTTATTTTATGAATGAAAAAATTAATTTCCAAAATCCTTTGGAACACATTAGAATTATCGAAACGGTATTCGGTTTGCAGAAGTAGCCTTGGGATTTTAGAACATTTGAGTAAAATAAAAATTTAGATTTAAATATGATAAAATCGGAATCGTCTATATTTAATAGATAGGTGGGTTAGACAATTTTTGAATTTTAAAATCAACTATGTGAATATAAATTTTAGAAAAGCGTAAAATAATTATATAATCTCGAATAAATTTTTATTTTTGAAAAAAAAACATAAGTCATAATTTTTAAAATTTTCAAGTTTAAAATTGTTTATTTGCGATACTAACTTCTTGTGTTTTCCGCACAATTAAATAATTTGTTCTTTAGTCAATTAATTAAAAATTGATGAAAATCGGATGAAAATATTGCTCTACTTATTAACAAACTTAACCTTAAATTGTCAAAATTACAATAGTTTAGATATACTCTACATCCATGTGAAATTTTATGTAAATCGTTACAGATTTATCTCCAAAAAAATTCACTTCCGCCTCATTGTGCAGTGTAATATGCATGTGTAAAATGTGACAAGCTTAAATTAATTTGAGGATTGCACAACGTAAAACTCCATATTTACATATAAAGTCTTTGAAACAACTAACTTTTTATTTTATTTATTTATTATTTTTAAATATAGTACCAATTTGTATCTATGTACGTACATACGTACATAGTACATATATATGTATGTGTGGATTTTTTTTTTTACATTTACACAGATGTGTTAGGGTTATAACTATTAACTTAGTTAGGTCTTAAAATGTATTGGATAATTTTCTTTTGTATATAAATTAATAGTAATTATATTAATTAAACAAAAAATATTGACTCGCAGTTTTTTATTTGTGAATAACTTATTGCGTGTTAAGATATCGAACGAGTTTTTTTTAGCAAAAAGTTAATTTCGTACAAAGTACAACTTATTCGTCTTCACGATCATTTATGAAGATGTGTTTAATCAGAAATTAAGAAATCTGGTTCTGATTATAAAACATAATATTGTTTGTTTCTTTCAATAAGAAAATTAAAAAACAGAATAGTTGAACACTATCATATAATTTTTATATACAAACTAAATATACGTATATATATATATATATATATATATATATATATATATATATATAATTATATTATTATATAGATATATATAATATATATATATTATATATATATACTATATATATATATATATATAATATATATATACATACATACATACATACATACATACATACATACATACATACATACATACATAGGTATATATTATATTTATTGAGTTTATTAATTTATTATGAGCATATTACAGGTATTGCCAGGTCTTTAAAACCATCTAATTGCTCCATAGTTAAAACATGTAGATAAAAAACTCAATGTTAATTTGTTTTTGTTAAGTTAACAGTTGTTTTTGTTGTTGGTACATTTAAATTTATCATTTTTTACACCTAAAACTCGTTTAACACTTAATAATTTGTTTGCTATATTTTTCGTAAACTTTATAAAGTTTTTTTTAAATGTATAAACTCCAAATCAACTAAAATTGTAAATATTACTTATACTAATTATCTGGTAGCAAATATTAAAGTATATCATTTAAGTGCTCTTAACGGTGCACAATGGTTTGTCTCATAGACAAAAATCAAAAGAAAAACTTTTTTGTTATAAATTGTATTTATTTGTATAAATATTAATTAACATAAAGCTGGTTTTAAAACTTTTAAGGAAAAAATTGTCAAAAATAAATTTTTTGATGCAATTGATTTTTATTTAAAACCTTCATGAAGGATGTAAACAAACATTTTTACAGTTTATGAAATTTTTACTGTTATTTACCAGATTAAAAATAATTAATGCATATTTTTTGACACAACTTTAAAAAAGTTTAATTTCCTTTTTATTCACTACAACTTTAAAGAGTTCTTAATGTTAACGTAATATATTTTGCGAAATTGAAATTTATTTTTTTTTTTAAATTCCCACAAAATTTCAGAACGTACTTTTAAGTATATACCAATTCTGATTTATGAGTAAATATCAAAATGTATAAATTTTTTGGTGGTTTTTGGATAAAACGAAAACTTTACATAATTTTGTAGATCAATTTTTATTAAGATATGTTTAAGCTCTTCTATTTGTCATTTTAAGATTATTGGAACATACTACTAAACTACTAAGTAAAGTAAGTCAATTTGTGCCAAGTTAAAAAAATATTGGAAATGACCCTCCTAAAAAGTCATAAACTAATTCACAAAATATTAAGAAACATTTATTTTCTTTCGTGAACTGGACCATTCTTAAAATAGACATTTACTCGTCTCCGTCATCATTATTTTAAAATTATTGGAACAAACCTGTCAATAATCTGTTCAAGAATTTGTGGAGAATGAAAGTCATACATATTTTCAGAATGATGTATATACATTAGACTTGACCAAAAATTGTTCCAATCGGTTCATAATAATAAGGGATAACATTAGCGACTTTATGATATCCTAGACCATTGTCTATGTAAACTAAATCTCGAGAAAGGGTCATTTGTGGAGGGATACTTGTATTAAATCATAAATCATTCTAATACAGAATATTAAATTGATAATATAATTTACATATTTTGTGAGATTCCTGAAATAGGGTCTTATATGTGAGCTATGGTAAATTGTGAACCGATCTTGATAAAAATGTTTACTATCATTTTAACTCGTAAAAATTAATATACCAACCATCTGTGGTGGTAGACCTAATTACGATTTCTTAAACAATAACAATGTTTTTTTGAAATAGATCAAATATTTTACCTGAAATAAATTTTATATAACCAAAGAAAAAATTTTAAAATGATCCGTTGAAATCATAAAGACCTCAAACACGTAGTATTTTTTCTTTTGTCGAATGGAAGATGGACAAACTTGTAAAGTTCATATTTTTAATGTTTATGGACCTATCTAATATACATACATGCATACATACCTGTCTAATATACACACATAGCTATAGATTTGCACCGCTTTGCCCAAAAAAAAATTTTTTAAGTTATTCTGTAACGTTGTTTTAAAGATTTTCGATCCGAAATACAATTCTTAAAAATCAGTTATTTTGCAATTTTGTTAAATTAATAATATTTTGGATTGCTTTGTCCCCAATATAGGTTTTGAGAAATCTTTTATAAGATGGCTCGTTTGACTTTGAGCGCTGAATTGTGCTACGTATTTATTTAGTTCAGTTTGACACCAATCAAGATATATAACCACGTTGTGATTTCGTTTAGATTTAAGATCTTGTACACAATAAAATTTTTGAGCCAGTCTTTAGGAAGGTTGAGTAAAAATTTTGGTTGTCAAAAAAGAATAAGGTGTATTTTTTAGTTCATTAGAGTTGCTTTGTTTATACGAAGCAAAAACTATGGTTAGATGAAATTCTACTTAAATATTATTTAGCAGTCATATAGTATGTACAAAAAAGACAAGAAATATATGATATGTACTTTTATTATATCTTGTTAGAAATTCCCTTTTGATTAAATTGGAAAAATTTATCTGAGAAGAACATTGAATGACATAATAGAAACAAAATATGAAATCATTATATAAATGTGTATTCGAAATAAAAATTTATTGAATTGATATTTCACTGATACTTTTGTTATTTAAAAGGTTTTCTTTTAGTACCAAAATTATTTATATTGGAAATAAACTAAAATCTAGGGCAGAAAAGAAAACTAGACTTATATATATATATATATATATATATATATATATATATATATATATATA
>MINK01174787.1:0-10127 GCA_001735545.1 Phormia regina
TTTTTTTTTTTTTTTTTTTTTTTTTGCTAAAGAATGTTAATTAATATAGTGCATAGTTTTGAAGATATAGCTTTTTAAGCAAAGTGAATGATCCCCAGTCCTCCCTATTCGAATCTATTGAAGTCTACCCTATTCGTGCAAAATTGAAGATTAAAAATACCGACTACAATTCGATTCCTCTGAGATATCTTATGAAAATTTAAATGAAGTTTATGTTTTTCATTAGCGCCTTGAAAATTTTATATATCATACTATTTTTGGATAAGAAAGATTTTAGTTTTTTGCTTTTAACTGCATATTCAAAAATGTCCAAAAAAGAGGATTTCAAATTTAAAAGTCGCCAAAAAGGGGTTTTTTTTTTTTTTGGAAAAAAGAAGGCAACTACCTAAAAAACTCCTTTGTTTATTTGACGACAAAAAAATGTATTAAAAAAATACAAAATATTTTACAATTGTTTTACAACAATTTTTATTTATTTATTTTTTCTAAGCAATTGCAAATTGAGTTCCTCACTCGAAGTCCAGTATTTCAAATCCCTGTGGGATTAATTAAATAATGAACTTATGGACCTACAGTTATGACTTATGTCTATTGAATGAACTACTTTTAATTATTATATTAATTATATAATGGAAAAATCACGTCTCCCAGAAAGATTGCTGTGAGGCATGTAGAAATATAAATAAGGATATATTTTCTCAATCTAATTCAAAATGATTTAGCATATAATATAAATAACTGTTTATAAACTTTATTATTTTTGCTAACAACATTTTCTGTTTCTATCTATTTATTAATACTCCGCGTGATATAAATTAGTTTATCGTCACATACCATAGAGTCTAAAAAAAATTGCCATTTATTCGCCACTTAAAATAAGGAGCTAAGACAGTGGTCTGGCGGTTGAAAAAGGGGCAAATGGTGACTAAATTTGGCAAACGGTAACATTGGCTATAAATGTTATTTTTCCAACAGCAACCTTTTAAGTGAAAACGTGTGGGTCTTAACATCCAATTTTGGACAGACTATTTATGAAAAAGACGATTTCTTTCTCATCTTCTATCAATCGCAAAATTGTTTTGGAAATAAGTTTTGATAATTAAATTTTACAAACTTATTTTTTTATTTTGCTTTGTAGCTCCTTAAAAACTATATAAAATCAAAACTTTTTCACTGATTTTAATGGAATGTATCTGTTTTATTTACAAAAAAATTTCTTTATGATTAAAGAATAAAAATTTTAAATTTCTAAAAGAAAAAAAATTTTAAATTTCTAAAAGAAAAAAAATAAAAAATAAAATAAATAAAAAAACTGAAACTTTGTATAAAATTTCTTTTGTTCAAAAAATGGGCTTCATATTTTCATTAATGTAAAAAGGAAAGTAAAAACTATATGAAGGCAATTTTTTATATCTTTTTTGAATAAAATCAAACAAGTCGTTTAAGAGATATGCTTCAATGTAAGGGGAGACCTTTCTAATTTTTAATTTTTTTTTTTCGAAATTAAAAAAAGAGAAATGGAAATGATTCCTAAGGATATTCTTATGTTGTATATTCAAGACTTAAACACATTCCTTTGTGGTTTGAAATTAATAATATATTTTTATTTATTCTTCACCAATATGTGTCAACCTAATAACCAACTGACTATAGTTACTACGCACATATAAACATATTCAACTAAAACTCAGCTGGGTAACTGACCTTTTTTTAGTGATGGTGATACATATATATTCGTATTATGTGAATAAAAATAACGATATAAAAATTTTATACAATTTTTATTTTATTTCTTTATGCATAAATAATAAATAAACTGCAATGCAACATTGTGGCAACAAATTTTATACTGTTCTATATATACGTTCATATATGTATATCCTTTTTTTAACCAATAATGTGTATTAGTGAAAATCGCATAAAGAGAAGTTTCTTTACTCTTTATTTTTTATATGTTTTTGCATTTACAATGAGTTAAGAAAATAAAATAACGAAAACTATTATTATCGAATTATATTTATTATTATCAAAAATATGAAGGACTTTAAAAATTTTCTCATAAATAGATCATAAGAGAAGATAGCTGCTAACAATGAGAAAAAATGAGAACATAAATTAATGAAGTATTTATTAAAAAAAGAGAGCAAATAAAACAGATCATATGTAATATAATTAAAAAGGGATTTTGAAATTTAATTATTTAAAATAATTTGAAATAATATTTCCTTATTATTTTTAAGATTTAAGAAAAATATTTAAGAAAATTTTAATTAATACAAAACTAATTAAATATTTTATTTTTTCTATTTTCTTTACAGAATCACTTCAAAAATCCGGTAACGATTATTCAAAGCAGAAGTTTTTTCAAAATTTCAAAAACAATGACATGATACCATTTTCGTTTACATACAAATAATTAAAATATTAATTAAACTAAATAAATGTTACGTATACGCCTTGATGACTCTAATATTCAAATAATAAAATTATTAATTTAATTTTCTTTTTCTTTTAAAAAACAAAAAAACCAACATAACTGTAAATATTATATTCAAATAAATATTTAAAACAAAAAATCAACGAATAACACAAATTATTGATAACAAAATCTTATTTATTTTATTTGCAAATTACTATAAAACTTTTATTTAAATATAATAAATATTAAAAGAATAAAATAAAATAAAAAATTCCATAAATTTAGTCTGTGATTAAACTGAATTCGAATTAAATAAAACAAGAAAATCTTAAATAAATTAACTAAATATATAAATAATTAAATAAAATAAGATACAACTCAATATATAATTAAAATTTAAAATAATTATATTATATAAAATTTAAATGAAATAAAAAAGCTTTAAAACAAATTATTATTATTATTAAAACAAATATTATTTATTTAATATAAAATATTAAAAAAAAGTAAATATAAATAAAATTATTTAAAAAAAATCTTCCATTAAACTAAACCTAAACAAAAAGAAAATTTAAAATTTCTTTAAAAATCCCAACACAAAAAGAGAAAAACAAGAGCAGCACTAAAAATAAAAAAGAAACAAATACAACTAATCAACGAAGTTAAAATATAAATAATTAAAATTAATATTAAACCTATAACTCCCCTTTGAAAAAAAAAAAAACAAAAACAAAACAATAAATCATTGTAAAAAAATATTTATAAATTAAACTTAAAGCCTTAAAACATAACATTTCCGTTTCCCCCCCATAAAAATAATAAAAACAGATTTAAATTTTGTTTTTTAATAAAAAAAAGTTAAAATAAAAACAACAAACAGCTGAAATTATACGTAATTTAATAACATAAAATATTATTGCAATTTTCATTACTGCAACAAACACTTACACACACTTACATACATAAACTTCAAAAAGGGGCAGTTTCAAAATTACATAATAACAAAAAACGTTTTAATTGTCAAGTGCGTTCATTAAAATAAATAAATTCAAATTAAAATAAAACATAAACAAACAACAACAAAGAATTAATAATAATAACAATACAAAATAATAGTCTTTAACGGACAAAATGGATGAACTGCCAGATTTATCACATTTAACACCCCATGAACGTATGCAAATTGAAAATGTTCTTAGGCGTCAAAAACAAGAGGAGGAGCAACAAAATGAAATTATGCGGTAAGTTAATAATGTATTTTAACAATAAACATAATAACACGATTTAAAAATATAAATGCATATAACTATGAATGTGTGTGTGTGTTTATATTTAATGCATGTTTAATCTTAAACTTATAGAAAATATTAAAACTATTATCATATGTGATTATTGGAGCATAAATAAGTAAACGGTAGAGTACAGATATAGATACATATACAAAAATAGTAGTAGTAGTAGTTATTGAGAGATTGACTACCTACCTCATCAATGTACCGCCCAAACGGTTAAAATTACAAATTTGCACAGTGGGGTAAATTTTTAGAAATAAATCTGTACATTCTGATTAGCTAGTTGGATTTGCATGAAATTTGGTCCTAACAGAGAAGTATACAATGTTAATTTTGGAAAGAAGCATTACTAGATCCTTCAGGGGTCTCTGCCATACAAAACTTTTATTCGCTCACCAAATTTTTGTTTCTCTTTTAATCCCAAACTATTGTGATACACTCTTCTAAGCCTTGATAAGACCTACATGTTCTATTTACGGGATATATTCATGATTTTCTAAGTTGCTCACTTTTGCATGTTCAGTTTTTTTATGTAGTTTGGATATTATGTGATTGTGCAAATATTGTAACGCTGAGAAAAAAATCTTGCTACGCTCTACTCCCCCATAAAGTATACCGTTTTACTAAGAATCACTTTCTGGGTGGATTTAACCATTTTCATCTACCTGGTTGACTAGGTGGTTGGCTGTCTGCCAATGTAAAGCTTGTGAGCAAGGACGAAGCTAATTTGGTCATGATCGGTCCATTATTTTACTTAGCCACTCCCAAATGTCCTCCCAGAATAGAGTTGTAACACTCAAAATTATCATATTTTAATGAAATTTATTACAAATAAGTGCTATGTAAGCATAAATCCGTGTATCAAATTTCATGATGATCGGTCCATAATTTAACATAGCCCTCATATAAACCCCTCTTTCGAAAATCACTTTAACCTGCATAAATCCCAAAAAAAAAAATTTGGTCTCAATTTATAATTCAACACAAATAACATATTTATAAGTATAAATGACAGTGCAAAAGAAGATCGTTCCATAAATGACAAAAGCTCCCATAAAAGACTCAATTTTCACTTAATACAATTGGATTCTACCCGTATTATTTTATCCGGATTTCCTTTGAGAACATTAGAAAAAATAATAAAACAATGAAAAAAAAATTTGATAATAAATAAATTTAATTTGTATCACATTCATATACAGTGAGCAAAAAATCAATTTCTAGACTTGAACAATTATAACAAATTCAAATATAAGGTAAAAAGTTGGACGATAGTTTTAAAATTTTTGAATTAAAAATAAAGTTTGAGATCGATATTTAATTGTGTATTAAATTAATTTTCATAATTCTTACATATAAGAAAACAAAAGCGAAAAGAAAAGTATGCCAATATTCGACGGCAAAAAAAAACTTGTACATACAGGAAAAAATACTTAAAACTATAATAAATAAACAAAAAATAGCTTTTTAGTATTTTATATGATGACATTTAATAGCATGAAGTCTCCTTGGCATTGAATGCACAGGATTCCTTGTAACTTCGGCAGGAATAGAGTTCCATATATCCATTAGAGCATTTTTGAGGGTTTCTTTCCCTTCAATCTTCCAAACCCATCTTTTCGGCAGATTGGGCCAAACTATTTCATAAAATATTTAAATAGTCAACTTTGTTCATCTTTTACTGCTACAAATACAAGGTTTCCTACTCCATTTGCATCCTTAGAACCCCAAATCATTACATTTCTAGTAGAACTCCTATATAAAAATCTTTCATCGGTTCAGATATAAGGAATCTGGATCGTTTCAAAAAAATATTATACCCAAGGGGTCGAACTTTGGGACCCTGTGTACTCGACCCCTGTAGGTCTATATGATCCAAGTTCAAAACTTAAGTTTTGAACGCCGTTGCAAGGTTCCATAATTATTTCCATTTCATTTTTGAAAACGCACAATGTGCGCTGTATGGGATTAAAGCACCTTGCAGCGTTGCGTATGATTTATATGAATCTATTAAATAACAATCATACGATACATAGCTATGACAGTCATTTTCACCCATGAAAAATTTTACGCAAGAAAATAGGTACAATACATAGTAAGACTAATTTATTCTCTAGACCGTCAAATTTCCAATTTTCTGTCGAAAGAACAACAAAGTTGCGAAGAATATGTATTTCGAAAAAAAAAGAAAAAAATATAATATAATTAGGAACATTATACATTTAAAAAATTAAATCTCTAATATCATATTTATTACTTAATTACATACTTTTCATATAGAATTTTTATAATATTTTTTCTGGAGCATTTCAATAAAAACTTTTGTTTTATTGCCTTGATACATAGCTTTCATTGGACATTCATATTGGGTTGATATAATTTATTAAATATTTTAAATATTTGTTTAATAATACAACCATTAAGAATTAACTAAATTGGTAAAATTAACTTAATGAATGCAGAATTAACTTATTAACTATAAAACTAACTAATATATGATTTCATACAATATTTAAATACATATTATGATTCAGTGAATCATATTGCATATAATCATTTAATGATTAAACAGAAACATGAACGTTGCTAGCATGATTATGGCAACGTTATGATTTCAAAACAAAACTGCTGAATAGTTGTGGTGATCATATTGTAACCATGTTTTTTATCTGCGTGTATATGAACTAAATGAGAATTAATATATAAGATATTACTGAATACAAGAATGTGTATTCAAAAGTTATTAAAGCAAATACAAAAAATTGGATTTATGGTTCTAGAATTAAACAAACTTGTACTATTAACTAAATGGTTGTAGAATTAACTTATTAATTGAGGAATTAACTCATATATATATGAAAAATCCAAATATTTATTTTTCATATATATGATTTCATACAAAAATATTTTTAATTCAGTCAACCATATTAAAATTTTGATTAAGTGTAATCATTAAATGATTAAACAGAATCATAAACGTTGCTAGCATAATCACGGTATTATTGAAATCAACAAAAAACTGCTATGTACTCATTGAATAGTTGTGGTGATCATGTTGTAACCATGTTTTTTTTTCTGCATGAATATTGATATTTTCATGTGTGGAATTCTTTTTTGGGAAACTGCCATACAGTATTATATCATGATCAAAAAGCTAACTATAAATTTAACTACATACTTTACTTATTTTTCCTATATTCTTAAAACTTTATAGAGAAATTATATTAATATTATGTATCCAGATTTGTCATTTCTATAATATAAACTTAAACTAATCTTTCAATTTACCAAAAAAGAAGACATATAATATAACATCTTAATAATTTCAACTATTATTCATACTCTTCTATTACAGACGCAAACAAGATGAGGTCTTATCATTGGAAATGCAAATCAAACAACGTTCAGAGCAGCAGAAAAAAGCTGGTGTTGAGCTTGATGCAACCTGTCACATATGCCTTAAAACAAAATTTGCCGATGGTGTTGGACATATTTGTCACTACTGTAACACTAGATGCTGTGCTCGATGTGGCGGTAAAGTGACATTACGTAGCAATAAAGTAAGTAAATAGCTAAAGACTATATTTCAAAAATGCAAAATGAAGGGGGATTGTTGATGGTGGCATAAGTAAATTGAAGCATTAAATTTTCACACAACATCACACAAAAGTTTGATGACAGTTTTGGGGCTAAAGAAAAGTGGCAAAAAACTTTCGTTACATTGACTGACAAGTTACATGAATATTTAAACTTTATAGTTAATTTTGTTTTTGTTGTTGCTTTTTTTTTTTTTGTATAACTTATTTGTTTTTATTTCTTAAGTACTAATTATTTTGAAAGTTTCATGGTTTTAAGGATTTTATGAAACAAATTATTTTTGTTTTATTTTTCTTAGTATTATTTTTCAAAAAAAGAAAGAAAAAAAAAAATATAGGTCGTTGTTGTTAAGCACAATAATATATTTAGTATTAAAAAATAGCAAATAATTTATAGAAATTTTTGTTGCTGCTACTTGCTGTAAGTGATTCTAACACCACACATTATTTGTCTTTAAATAATGGTTTATGTGACGCCAAATATCCTAAAAACAGGCTACGCAAATCCTGCTACCAACAAGAATTCCTCTTCAAACAATTTACTATTACAGTGTTTGTCATTTTCCGTTTAAATTTTTTTATTTTTTTTTTTATTTCTCACTTTTTTGTTTTTGTTTGAAAAATTGGTTACTGCGTAACTTTATCTTCTCAATTATCTAGTTGAGTAGAGTTTGTTGTTTCTGTCTTAGTTTTTTTTCATTTTCTATATATTTGTGGCAGCAATATGTTGAAGGTTATTTGAAAGAATGAAAAATAAAAAAAAAAACATCATACAGCAAACCATTATTATTTTGCCAAAATAAAAAAAAAAAATGTATAGAATACAACAATATAAATCCCTATGAAGGACAACTCATTTTCCAAAAGTAAAGTAAAAGGAAAATTATAACATCCAAAAATTTTAATATTATTTAATGGAAAAAACTATTCTTTTCGTATATGCATGTATGTGAAATTATTAAGGTCAGTGAAATTTGTTACCGGAGTATATTTTTAATTGATACAAATTCTTAAATCTTACATTGTGACTGCTGATATGCATTTCTCGTTTCATAGATCATTTTATAAAAATATAAAAAGTCCTTATGTGAAGATTTTACAAGAATAAAAAAAGCACAGGCGATAAAAACTCGACCAAAATTCAGAAGTTTGGATCAATACACGAATTGAAAGTAATGTATTAAAGTAATTAAGTTAAAGTAATGTATGAAAGTAATGTATTAAGGTTGTCCCAAAATAAAAAGTATCGATGTTCCCAACTCAAATAAAAATTTTCTTCATTCTAAGATAAAGTTTAGACCAAAGTGAGCTAGATCAAAATGAAAATATGTTATTTGAAATTATTTCATATTTCTGCCAAAGGAACAATAAGCAAATCTGATGTCGTAAGAATGCTCCTTTGGGTGCCCATTTAATGACATAACAAAAATCTAAGAACAGTTCCAAAACAAATTCCAAAATTAAGAAATGTTTTGCCCAAAATTTAGAATCTGCAGTCTTACACATAAATCCTCAATCTTACATATAAATTTTAAAAACAACAGAACCAAAATAATACAGTATTATCCTCAGACAATTATAACAAACCTTTTTTCCGTTTTTAAATTTTTGAAGTTGTTTACATTTTTTATTTCTTTCTTTAATAAGCATTTTAATAAGCTATTTAATGAAGGAAATAAAGTAAGTTTAAGTGAAATACTCACAACCGCATATGTTAACGATTATGCCCTTTAAGCAACACGCAGAGAGCGATTTTGTTTTTGTGATTTTCAATAACAAATTTCTCTCTGTGTATAAGAAATTGTAAAGAATTTTTATGGGTATTTCGCTTAAACATAATTTATTTCGTTGCTTTTTAAAACAAGTATAAAGTGTTATATATCATTGAAAAGCTTACTCATATTTTGATTCTAAATTCATACAAATCTTTTCCATATAGAGAAATTAGTATATGATTGGAATTATGTTTTGAAAAATTCTAAGAAGTTTTAATATTAAAAAAAAACCGAAGAAACCGTTTAGTTACAGCTACTAGAGGATTATATTGTATTATTTTTGTCTTATTGTTTTTAATATTTATGAGTAAAAAAATCAAATTTTTNTTTTTTATTTNTTTATTATTNTTTTTTTTTTTTTTTTTNTAAAAATATTGCAAAATTTTGAATTTATTTGGACTTGGTCCTAAATTTTTGTTAAGTCCTTAAATGAGCGCTCAAAAACGCTTTCTTGTGATATCAAATTTTCTTTTTATTTATTTTTTTTTTTAAATTTTAAAAAAGGACCTCTTTTCATTTGGATCTAGCTCATGAGAATATAATGTCAAGACAAGAATTTTGAAAATGAAGTAAATTTTAGTTTAAATTCAAGTTTAATTCCGGCCAGAAATCGGTCCTTATGAACAGATTTGGTATATTCTAAAACCTGAAATTTTAAAAACATATTTCTAAATATTCAATAAAGCAGCATATTATGTAACTAATAAGAGCTTCAAAAAAGACAACGATGCATTTTGGTCATATTTCAGGTACTAATAGACAAACGGAACAATTATAAAAAATAAAATATTCCAGGAAAAAAATTAATAATTTTCTATTTTATACAGAGGCAGGCTTTTCTTAAAAAAATGGCAAAAAAAAACTCCACTAATAGCCATTACAATCAGAGTGGGAAGAACGCTAATTTTTTAATTCGTTTGGAGCATAATTTTTATCACCGAATTTAATCCTAATTTTTAGAACGAATTTTATTCTTTTTATACCCACCATCAAAAAGATGGGGAGTATATTGATTTTGTCATTTCGTGTGTAACATGTCGAAATA
>MINK01174789.1:0-13132 GCA_001735545.1 Phormia regina
TTTTGAAGTTGTGAAAATGTTCTCTTTTTGAAGAACTTCAACGTTTTTTGCTGGGATTTGAGAAAATATAGTCTAAAGTCAAAACTTTCATATGAAATGGGTCGAAGGTTTGCTTTTTACCTTGAAGTCTGCTCTGTCAAGATAACTTTCAGAAAATAATAAATTTATTATATGTTTTTGAAGAAAATTTTATTGTTGAGAGAAAAGATTGCAGATACTTTAATTCGGTCAAAAAAATACAAAATGTCGTAATTTTCGAAATTTTCAAATTCAAAATCGTTTATCTAGGGTCTCGGTAAAGATACTGACTAAAATTGTTTTTTTTTTTTTTTATTAGATACAAATTTTTTTCTTTAATTAGTGAAAGAAAAAACAAATGAAATCAGTCGGAAACACTAGGATACATATGAATAAAACTGGACCAAGAACATGCAAAATTTAGGTATTTAAGAAATCAAATGGAAATAACTCAGAAACTATAAGACACAAATTGGACATATAAACATGTTTTTTGTTGCTCTTATCTGTACCTATAATAATGTATGAGAATATTTAAAATTGGAAGAAAAACATAAAATTTGGCAAGCGATAAAAAATGTCAGAGATACCCAACTTTGAGTCTTTTTAGCTCCGCCCTTGACGGGTCTGTGCCGCCCTCCTTTCAAACTTAATATAATAATTTATTTATATTATTATATAATAATAATTTACACTTATCTGCTAGACATATACCAAATTTCATGCAAATCCAACAAGCCGATCGGAAGTTACAGATTTAATTCCAAAAAATTTCGATTCTGTCCCACTGTGTAATGTAGTATAAAAACAAATAATTTTGTTTTAAATTTAGATGCACACATACATACATATATGAAGTTAAACTTTATTTTACATTACTTTTCAAAGTAATACAAATTCTAATAATAATAATAGTTTTGTAAGTTGATAAATTTTCCAGCTGTGGTATTTTATAAAACAAAGAGCATATAATAATATTTTATTTATATGTATGTATAACCATTATGTTGTAAATAGACAATAATAATCTCTTGTGTTTTTAACAGGATATATTACGTATATATATATATGTATGTATGAGTGTAAATAAAACCACATACTTACCTACAAATATACACATGTTTATACATTTTTACGCACAGTTCTACTTGCTTACACACAGATACGTTTATTTTTACCACATTTTTTAACACATATACATACATATACATAACAAGTACATGAATAAATTAGTGTGGTTCAAAAATTAATAAGATATTGACCAACAAATTTCTAGAAAATTTATTAAGTGATTAACAAAATTAATAAACGTTTATTATCCTATTATAATCAGCTTTAAAATTGGAAAAATATGTTTTCTAAATATTATTTAAGCACTTTTAAATAAAGCTTTCTGAAAATAATTCTGAATAATACTAATATTCATACAAAGATTAAAATATTTTTATTCTCTAGGAAATTTAAGTAGAATGTTTATTTCTTTTTGTTTATAAGCAGTAATAAAGTATATTTGTAAGGTGGAAATATATATAATGGTGTCAACGAATTAAAGATGACTTTTAAATAATTTTTAAAAATAAGAAATAATCCCTGTTCTGGGAGACTAACTAGATTTTATTGCTTTACAATTGAAAAAATTTCTTAACATTTGTTTTATTACGGGGTATATATGGGACCCAAAATTCAAATTTAATTTTTTTATAAAAAAGCTTAATTAATTATTTAGAAATATCTTAATAACTTAGAGTAAAATACCATGTATTAATTATTCTTTTATGCTAATTTATATAGCATCAAAAGATTTTTTTACTTCCTGAGCCATTTTAATGATGTCCGTTCCCATAGTGCTACGTTTCACAGACAAAAATCAAAATAAAAACATTTTTCAAATTGAGTTGAAATATAGATCATATAGTTAAAAAATAGGTTTTTGAATAAAGTTATTTTTGTGGCTGCTAGAGGGCGCTAAAATCAGAAAATTGAAAGCTAATATTAATGAAAGAAAATTTTACAATTCTTTTTTAAAGTTTTGTGTAAGTTTTTGTAGTTATTTAGTAGACTAAAAACATTTAGAGCCTTTTTTTTTTGCCGCAAAAAATTTTATTTACAAAGTGTCTTATTTTCCATTTTTACTAGAATTTCAAAGTGTTCCCAATATTGACGTAATTTATTTTGCTAAATTAAAGTAAAATAATTTCGAAATTTAAAAAGAAATTAAGGAATAGAAAAACATATTTTTTGAACCTAATATATTACGTTAAAAATCCTCCAGATGGCGCTTATTATAGAGATTTTTTTTAACTTGAATATTGAGTATTAAAAAAATTATACAATTTTTTTTGCTTGATTCTAAAATTTAATACTTGTTTTCAATATTTAAAAAAAAGTACTTCATATTTTTTGCCACAACTAAAAAAGATAAAAAAACAATAATTCAAAAAATTATCAATTTACCTTTATTACACAAAAGTCAAAAAATTATTTATGTTGAAATATTTCGTGTTGCTTTAAAATTTAATAAAATATGGAAAACTAAAAAATAAAACTATTTCGGACCGAAAATCGGTGGAAATTAGGCAAATTAATGATTAACTCATGGTAGGGCTTTAGAGAGGTAAGTTTGCTTTTGCTGCTATTAAATATAATATTATCTGATCTATAAAAAAACTCATTACCAATAGCTATCGTAAATTTTGATACTGTTTTGACCAGTATTTTGAAAGAAAATGCGTTTTTCACATTTCAGAATACATGGAAGGTAGGCGTGTTCTTGCTCCGATTTTTCAAATCTTGCTATATATATACTCCGTATCTAAAGTAATATATGTGCATAGTTTAAATTTTCTGCGACAGTTCCTTCTATTTTTATAAATTAGGCAGAAATGCATTTTTCCCATTTAATGATATATATTTCATAAAATCGGCAGAATCTTAAAAAATATATATATCTCACTATAACCACAAATGTTGGTGGAATTCTGTCCAATATTTATGCAGTTAATCCGTTTTTAAGTTTTAGGATATATGAGAGGTGGACGTGTCATTACTGCGATTAAAAGAAGAAGGTATAGTCGGACAAGCCTGACCATATGATACCCTACACCATTGCCTATGTGTACCTAGGGACGGAGCCAATTATGAACGTATACTTGTATTAAGTGGAAAATATAAAAATACTATTACACAAAGTTTCACATGTACTTATGCACTTTTTGATGATTCCCGAAATTGGGTCTTATATGAGAGCTATGGCCAATTATGGACCGATCTGCATAAAATTTTGCACTGCCATTTATACTTTAAAAATTTTATTTGTGACGAACATTATGTTAATACTAGCATTTTTATGGGATTTATGCTCGTTAAAGTGATTTTCGAAAGAGGGGTTTATATGGGAGCTATGGCCAATTATGGACCGATATAATACTTATTTGTGCTAATTTTCATTAAAATATTAAAATCTTTAATGTATTTTTGAGTGTTAATACAATATTTCGGCAGAAAATTTTTATGGGGGCTAGGTGAAATAATGGGCCGATCATGACCAAAATCAGTAGTCTTCGAATATGGTTAAATCGACTTAAAATGTGAATCTGAGTCGAACGGTATACTTTAAGGTGTGTATTAAGTTGCATAAACACTTAATACCCCAACCACCTATGGTGGTGTAGGGTATAATAATTTAGAAGACTTATAGACAATCGTTTTTTTAATTTTTAAATTTGAGATACATATATGGTAGGTAGGCATGTCCTTGCGTAAATTTTTTAAATCTTCGTATTTATTTATTTTAAGCCCAAATTAATATATTTACAAATATTATAAAAGTGTATCTAAGCTTTCAGAAAAATTATCCTAAAAATTTACTATTTCATATTATTTTTTGTTGCCTAGTTCAAGGGGTTTATATAAAACAATTGTTAAAAATTAATATTTATTAAAACATGTTAAGTTGGTCTATGTTTTTCCACTGAAGATCTCTAGTAATATTCCAGGAAAATATATATTCATACAATTTTCAAACGTTACTTATATGTAGTATTGCCTATTTTATGGCGTTTATATAAGAAATGTGGAAAAAAATAAAACAGCACAAAGTGGGATCAAACGCAATTTTTTTAGAAATAAATCTATATCTCCTAAACTACTGCTCATATTAAATTGATATCTATGCAAGAATTGTAAAGAAGGACCCAATCTTTTTGAAAAAAGATTTCGTTGATACCCTACAAAAACATAAGATTAGCCACAGGATGTTTAAGTTGCTATATCGGATATGTAAAAAATCGTATCTTTTACAAATTAAATCCCATTTCAATAATTTTTACGTTACTGTAAAGAGTTTGATAAGCCTATTCACTTAAATTATCTCTTGCAGTTAAAAAATATTTACGTTTACATTTTTGTTATTATTTTTTTTTTTGCTCGCTTTTACAAAAATATAGTTACATTCTNNTTTTTTTTTTTTTTTTTTCATAATTGTTTTACTGACAATTTTTTTCTTTACATATTTCAACAGTAAAAGCTTCACAAAAGGTTAAAAGATAAATTTCGAATCGATTTAAGATTGTACTCTAGATCCAGAATTGGCTGAATATAGTGAATCTTGTAAAAAACTTTCATTTTTTTTCGATTCATCAAAAAAAGGTCACATTTTTTTTTTTTTAATTTATTGAAGTTATTTAGTATGAATATCAATTTGACATAAAAGTTCTTTCCGCCAGGCAAAAAAAAAAAACTCAGGAGAGCAGTTTTTACTAAAAAAGTAAATTTTTTAAATGACTTTTTTTAATTGAACAGAAAAGCCAACCAACATAATATTTTTAATACTGTTGCTTCTGAAATGTAAAAAACACACATCAATCTATAATTCCTCCAAAAATCATTTAAAAATCTTTAACAACCAATTTTTGGCAATTTTTTTGAATTCATATACAAAGTTTGATCAGTATTTGAAAGACAAGTTTAAATACAAATACCATATTTTTTCTTTCAGTGTAAAACATATTCATTAACACAAGTTTTACTGAATAAAATACGATTTATTTGCTTACATTTTGTGACTAATAGAGGATTATTGTCTGAGAACGGAATTATTTCATCAACATAAATTTTGATTTAATATTATTTTTCATTGCCTAGTTTAAGGCGTTTATATAAAAGATAAAAATTAATATAATTAATAACATAATTATTAAAATTATTTTTTTTTTTTTTTTTTTTACACATATTAAGTTGGATAAATTCGGAGAACCCTAGAAAAAATCTACGAAAATAATATCTATTGAACATTTATATCTATTGATTTTATATAATATTTCTTGGCCTAGTTTAAGGCGTTTATATAAGATATGGGAAAATAATAAAATAATATAAATATTTTCAGAATTTAAAATCTTAAATTTCATTTAATGAATTTAATATTCCTCTGAACAAACTTAATACAGTTCCAACACAAAACTACCGACTTAAATAATGGACCAAATGTAAAATAAAATAAAACAACAAAATGAAATAAAATTCATCTACAATAGCTGAATGACCATTTCATGTAACAAATTAGTTTTACTACTACAATGGAAAACCAGAAAATGAGTTTGTGTACCAGTACACGCATACACTCTCACATACATATATAGTATATGAGTTAAAGTTGTTGTGTGACTATGTAGTTCATTAAAGAATTATTATATTTTTTGCTCAATGTCCTAACAAATCCTTATTTTTCCAGTTGTTTTCTTGTTTGTTGTTTTATAAAATAGAAGTAAAAATAAAAAATAAACTAAAAACATCTTTAGATAGAAGTGTCTGTATAGTAGTTTAGTAATGTTGTTATGTTAACACTCTTACACAAACACATACATATATACACAATAGCCAGCCAACACTTTAATACAATAAAATTACCCCAAAACATAAAGCAAGTCATACTTATGTACATATAAAGGACTCAATATCTGTTATAGTGTATGTGTGTCTGTACATTTATATGAAACACTTATTATTACATTTTATAATGACTAGGAACTTAAAACATTTCTATTACTTCTTTGTCTGTTTTATGCTGTAATGGTATATTGATATAAATACATATACATACATATGTATCTATGTATATATGTATAATGTTTTTCATTTAAATATACATAACGGTGACTGTTTTATTAAATGAAAGCTTTGCCTATGAGAACATCTGCTCTCTGGCTATATACATGTGGTAGTGTTTTTTTTTTTTTTTTTTTTTTTTTTTTTTTTNNTGTACATGTGGTAGTGTTTTTTTTTTGCTTCATGGTCATTTTTCCATTAAGTAGTTTCACGAGTTAATAACTAATCATTATATACTATATATGTATGTATGTGGATACTTGCAAATTATATTAGTTGCTTATGTAGTTAGATGCTGTGTATTATTTGCTTTCGACACTATTTAAGACTTTCATGAGTTTCAATTTTAGTTTCAATTATTTACCAATAATTTCGACAGAAACGTTACAAGCGTGATTTGCTTTTTGTAAATAGAAAATCTAAATGATAAAATGAAAGATATTTAAAGGAATAATTTTTAATTTAAAAATAAATTTAATAATAAATTAATAAGATTTCGATAACAAAATTGTTTGTAAGAAAATTTTTATAAGAACATAGAACTTTGATAATAAAATTTTGATTATAAAATTTTTGAAAATAAATTTTCAATAAATAAATTTTTTGTTAGATAATTTCGATAGTAAATTTCGGTATTAAAATTTTCTATAACAAAATTTCGATAATATAATTTAAATAAAAAAATGTTCTAAAAGAAAATTTCGATAACAAAAATTTCTTTAAAAAAATTTTGCTACCAAAATGTTGATAAAATATTTTTTTGTTACAAAATTTTGATAAAATTTGTTGTTACAAAATTTTGATAAAATTTTTTGTTAGAAAATTTCTTAAAATTTTTTGTTAGAAAATTTCTTAAAATTTTTTGTTAGAAAATTTCTATAAAATTTTTTGTTAGAAAATTTTGATAAAATTTTATTTTAGAATATTTTGATAAAATTTTTTCGTTGAAAAATTTTGATAACAATTTTCAATTAGAAAATTTCGATAAGAAAAGTTCGATAGGAATTTTCGATCAGAAAACATTTTCGGTAATTAAATATTCGATAATAAAATTTTTGTTGATAAAATGTAGGATAATTAAATTTTTGTTGGAAAAGTTCGATTAAAAAATGTTGATAATATTATTCTTCGAGCAAATTTCAATAGAAAATTTTTGGTAATTAAATTTTCGATCATAAAATTTATCGTTAGAAAATTTCAATAACATAGATTTTTAAGGAAAATTTTGATAACGAAATTTTCTTAAAAAAAAATCGATCATACAATTTTCGATAATAAAATTTTTCGTTAGAAAATTTCAAAAACAGAGATTTTTAAGGAAAATTTCGATAACGAAATAGATAACAATTTTCTTAAAGGAATTTGCTTAATCGAAATTTAATAATTTTTATTTTATCGAAATTTTTCATTAGAAAATTCCGATCCAAAAATTTCAATAAGAAAGTCTTTTTTAGGAAAATTTTAAAAGTAAAATTTCGAAAACAAAATTTTCTTTACGATATTTGCTTTAATTAAATATCGATGATAAAGTAAGTTTCGATAACAAAATTTTATCTAAAAAAACCGATAACAAAATTTTCTAGAAAAATGTTTCCATAACAAAATATTCTATAAAAAATTCGATAACAAAACTTAGACAAAATTTATTAAAAAAAAAATATGATAATAAAATTTTCTTTAAGAAAATTTCGATAACAAAAATTTTTCTATGAAAAAAATTCGATTACAAAATTTTCTCTACAAAATTTCGTTAACAAAATATTCTGTAAGAAAATGACAATAACAAAATATTCTCTAAGAAAATTTCAATAATAAAATGTTCTCTAAATAAATATCGATAACAAACTTTTCTCCAAAAAAAAAAATAATAAATATATCGATAACAAAATTTCAATATGAAGATTTCTTTAAATAACCAAATTTTCTTTACGAAATTATCTTTAGATAAAAAAAATCTTTAAGAAAGTTTCTTTAGATAACAAAAGAAAATTTCGATAACATTTTCTCTAAAAAAATTTCGATAACAAAATATTCTCTAAGAAATTTTCAATAACAAAGTATTTTCTAAGAAAATTTGAATAAAAAAATTTTCTCTAGGAAATTTTCGATAACAAAATTGTATATAAAAATTTCGATTACAAGATTTTCTCTAAGAAAATTTCGATAAAATTTTTCTAAAAAATTTTCGATAACAAAATATTCTTTAAGAAATTTTCAATAACAAAGTATTTTCTAAAAAAATTTCAATAAAAAAATTTCTCTAGGAAATTTTCTATAACAAAATTTTATATAAAAATTTCGATAACATTTTCTCTAAAAAAAATTTCGATAACAAAATATTCTCTAAGAAATTTTTAATAACAAAGTATTTTCTAAGAAAATTTAAAAAAAAAAAAAAAAAAAAAATTCTCTAAGAAAATTTCGATAACAAAAATTTTTGATAAGAATAATTCTATAACAAAATTTTCTCTAGAAAGATTTCTATAACAAAATTTTCTCTAGGAAAATTTCGATAACAAAATACTCTCTAAGAAAATTTCAGTAACAGAATTTTCTATAAGATAATTTTTGATCAGAAAATTTCTATAACAAAATTTTCTCTAGAAAAATATCCATAACATAAATTTAGATAACAAAATTTTTTATAAGAATATTTCGATAACAAAATTTTCTTAAAGAAAATTTCTTTCAATAACAATATTTTCCTTCAGAAAACTTTGACAACAATATTTTCTTCAAGAAAATTTCAATAACAATATTTTTTTAAGGAAATTTCAATAATAAAATTTTCTTTAAAAATTTTTCGAAAACAAAATTTTTCAAAAAAAAAAAAAATTAAAAAAAATCGATAATAACATTTTATATTGGAACATGGAACATTTCGATAACAATATTTTTTATATAGGAAAATTTCGATAACACAATTTTCTTTAAGAAAATTTCGATAAAAAATTGTTTGATAACAAAATTTCGATAACAATAGATTTTAGATAACAAAATTTTCTTTGATAACAAAATTTTGTCTAAGAAATTTTCATTCACAAAATTTTCTTTATAAAAATTTCAATCGAAAGAAATTCGATAACAAAATTTTCTTTACGAAAGTTTCTTTCGATAACAACAAAAAATTCAAATAACATAATTTTCACTAAGAAAATTCCCATAACAAGATATTCTATAACAAAATTTTCGTTAATAAAATTTTCTTGAAAAAATTCAATAACAAAATTTTCTTTAAAATANATTTTGTTAACAAACTTTAAATATAACTTCTGATTTCCATTTGTTCATTTAAAANTNCAATTACTTCCGAAATAAAAATAAAAAATATTTTGTTTTNCTTTTTATTATCCTGAAAGTAAAAATATTTAGTAAACTTTTATTTTATTTGATTTTATTTGATTTTTGACTAATTGCATACCTCAGTGTAGTAGAATGTTTATAATCCTTGTGTTCGTTCATGTTTTATTGGTTTAAACTAACTTTTATTCTCCCTCTCTAGGTAATAGCAATAAATTGTTTATAAACATTTTACAACTAAATTTTAGTTTTTTATTTGTAAAAAATTATTGATTGAAATTTTAGTTATATTAAAAAACTTTTGCATGTGGAAGTATTATGAAGTTTTTGAAATTAAAAAAATGTTTTGGTTTTTTTTTTTTACTTAAATATTATTACAAGTAACTTCTTTTAGATAATAATAATAATATAATAAAAATATTTTTCTTTTTTTATATTTATACCCAAATTATTTAAATTTCTTTAATATTAAAACAGCAACATCTCTTATTAATATTTAATGATTTCAATTAATCAATTTGTTAAATAACAACAAAAGAAAAACCCCAAAAACTGAAATCACACACCACATCTGACAATAAACTTAAAATGTGTTAAATGTAATCCTTCATTTGAATCCTTTTTTTCTGTTTTTTTTTTTAGTGACCGCCAATACCTGTAAATATTTAATGATTTTATTTTATTTTTTATTCTTTTTGTATATTTTTGCTCCTTTAGTATTATTTTTTTTTTATAGCAACAGAAAAATACAAAAAAATATTATATTTCCAATGGAAATGAGAAGGAAAAAAGTAAAACTTTTAAGCCACAATATTTATTTGGTTTTGCTCATAAAAAAGTGGACAAATATTGTAAATAATAAATAAATGTAAATAATTGCTAAAAAAAAAAAATAAATTAATTTTTAATTAATTTTTTCTTTTTTTTTTCCATTTTTTTTTTTTTTTGTTGTAATAAATATTGAGGGAAGTAAATAAAACATAAAGAGATTTTAGTTTTTTACTTTTTTTAATGAACGGAGTTTTAATAGAGAAAATGTATTGAATCCATTCAGTAAATTAGTAGCAATAAAAGAAACTCAATAAAAAAAAAGGAAAATGCAATATGCACTGATTACTTTTTCATATTTTTTTTCTCGGGGAATTAATATCCCCTAACTACAACTAATTTGGGACAAAAAAAGGGATGATTTTAAATTAATAAACAATTAACGTTAAATTCATATTTTTGGAACTACTAATGTGCTTTTTTAACCTTAATTTTAATTTAACGTATAGACACGTTGAAACAACGTATGTATACATTATCATGTATACTCATTTACTCATTTAATTATTCATAGCATATTGTCATAGTATATTGTCTAAACGTTTATGAAATATAATAATAACTTTAAATAACTTTTTCATTGAACCAATGAAACTATTCTTTGAGAATATATTACAACTATAATATACTTCTATCCTGTTTATTTTTTTAGTGTTCAATTTATTTCTAATTATATTACTTTTAAATTAAAATTAAATAAATACTATATTTCCATTTTTCCCCTATTTCAATGCATCTATTCATTGAACGTACGTAGAAATTTATTACATCAAAGGAACATGTAGTTTTGTTATTAAAACTGTTAATGCGTTCCTTAAATCAAAGAACGAATATATTAAATTTAAAAGTGCTTTAATTTTTATTAATAAATTTACATTTGTTTTATTACCTAAGAAATTTAACAAATGTTTGTTAACACATTTCAATGAAATTTTTTATTTCAAGCAACGAACTCATATGTTAAATTGAAGAATTTTTGACAAAAATTAACGAATTGCACGCATTCATAGTGTTAACAAGCAAAAATGTTATATTCGCCTAAACCAAATCTATATACCCATCATCAAATTTATCAATTTTTACATTATGTGGGAGGTAAAGTGGATGGGTTACGCCCACTTTTTGTTTCCAAGTTTACATTGTTCTCTGAACTATTTGTACAAAATTTCTTTGACTATTTACCGTATATAAGAGATGTGCGGTAAAGTGGGCGATCCACGCCCCTTGTATTCCAAATTAATATTGAGACACGAACTTTCTGTAAAAAATTGCTTTTTCGCTCATGCTTTTGTTAAAGAGTTATTAAAATCAGTTAGAAATTAATCTATTACGGACACTTCTTTTCTAGTATTTATCCCATAACTTTTTTGACTATAAACTGATTTTGGACATTACCAATACTAAACAAACCTTGTATATGATAAATATTTGAGTCAAATTTTGGTCCCCTTGGTTGTCCCGTTCGAGCGCTTCATTCAACAGACAGACGGACGGACATAATTAGGTCAATTCAGAATGTAATTAGTATCCAGAAAAATATGTATTTTATGGTTTATGATTTTTTTGATATATTACACACGGAATGATAAAATCAATATACCAACCTATTTTTTTATGATGGGTTAAAGGTGGATCTATATATATTAAGACAAAAAATTGTTGGTCATTAATTATAATAATATAATTGTAGTTAACAGTATATTGATTAAAAGGATCTTATATTGCACCTGAAAGTAATTGACGATCGATACTTTTATTGAGAGCATTAAGAGTATACGAAACATGCATATGAATTATATTATTTAAGCCCCTTGGAATAATTTTCGAAAGTGGGTTTTATATGGTAATTATGGTCGTTTATGAACCGATCCTCACAAAATATGCTAATGCACTTTGTAATTATATAAAATAGTTTTCTGTCAAAAATTTACACGACATTGATTTGTAAGAGATTAATGCACATGAAAGTTATTTTGGGGAGTGAGATTTATATGGAATATATAGTCAATTATAAACGGATCTTAATAAAATTTTAAATTTTTTATACCAAAATTTAAATATGACAAATTAAATATTAGAATTCACAAAAATATATTTATGATTCTGTAACGACTATTCAGGGGGGAAAATTCGATAATTTAATAGCCTGATAATATCAAATCTTAATAGGTTGTTTCTCTGGGTTAAAAAATACTTTGAATCTTGGAAATTTTTAAAGGAAATCTAGCCTAAAGACATATAAAGTAAGAAAAAAAATCCTATTAGAAGCAAGAATTTTCTAATTGGATTCAATTATTCAGGCGAATTTTTTTCATAATTATCTAGTGTATAATAGGCGAAGAAACATTCGCACAGGCTGATATTTTTTAATTTCCTAGCCAGAATTATGGCAGAAAAATGGCAAGTATAAAAGAAATCGGATATATTCGTTCGCAGTCCTTATTTTAAATATTTTTAAAGTATTGAAATTTGATTTTTTTCTTGTTGAATGTAAAATACGTTATATGTACAAATACATTAAATTCAAAAAACAAAGAACTTACATTCAATTTACTTGTTTTTTATTTATATTATTAATTAATAAATTTAAATTTATTTTATTTATTTATAAATAAATAAAATGTTTAATATATTAGAACTTTAAATTTCATTAGAAGTTTTATTTAATGAACTCATACGTTGAAGTGAGGAATTTATCAGAAGCAATTTTTTTGGATGTTACAAACATTTCCACTTATGCTGATATATGTTATAAAGAGAATTAACCACATTTGGAGATATTTTAAAGATTTTGAGTAATACTAATTTAGAACATCAAGAATTATAACCTCACCACTAAATACCTACTTATTGGAAACATAATTTAAAAAAACAGATATGA
>MINK01174790.1:6483-16763 GCA_001735545.1 Phormia regina
TATTTTCTTGTTTAATTTTTACCTTTTTTTTTAAAAAAAAGTAGTGTGCGTTTATAGAAATATGCTACAGTGTAGATTATAAAACATCTGTATTAAATCTTCCAAAGAAATTCTAGATAAAATAAATTTACTTTTAATTCTAACTAACTTATTCTAAACATATTTTATTTAATGACTTTAGTAAAGTAACCATATATATAGTATAAACAGTTATTTCCTTGGGGTAATTTTTATTTTCCCCCTTTTTACTGCGATCGCATAAAATAGCTGCTATTTTTATTAATGCTTAGAAATATTAATGTTTATAAAAATAAATCTATGGGAATCACCTGTCGCATATTTTTTTTATTTTTTTATTTTTTTTTCTTATTATAACTGATTGCGGTTTTATTATTTCTCATCTAGTGGTTATTTAAAATATATTTAAACATAATATGTTTATATATACATATAAACTTGTTTAATGATGAGAAAACTAAAAATACTACTTACATACTTAGTTTACAGTTAAATAAATTATTATGTTACATATTTTAGTTATATACGAATTTCTACTAAAATATTGTTTTTGTAAACAACATTCTTTAAATAGCTTTTAAATTTTTTTTTAATCTAAAGTATTTATCTAATTTATTTTCAAAACAAATTATTTAGCTGATATTAAGGTTTCTTTTGTTGTTTCTTTATTATTTAGTTTGAATGGGTAGCGTTGATTCTTTCTGATGACTAAGACAATGATTGCTGAAAAAAAATTTGTTTAAGCAACAAAAAATCGTAACAACACAACATTTAGTAATATAAATAATTAAATTTTATTTAAAAGGCAAAATTTAAAAAAGCTGAAATAAACATATTTATACTTAAGTATGTATGTTGTACTAAACATACTAAACTTTTATTTATACATATTTATTATTGTTATTGTTAGCTTTAGCTCTTTTTAAATGCTTCTTAATAAAGACGTGCTAAAAAACAGTAAATTATTTGTAAATGCAAAAATTAACAAACCAGCTAATAACAACAACTACAAATAGAAATACATTTATAAAAAAAACATCGAACATGTTAAATAAATTAACAAATACTACTAATTTATATTTTGAAAATAAATTTTTGTTGCTCAAATAAGACATTTCTAATTAATAGAGTAGCCAGATTTTTTTGTTTATAAATAATAAAAGGAAAAGTTTTAATGGCATTATTAAAACATATAAAAATTATAATTTTATAATGTTATCGAAATTAAATTTATTAAAAAAAAACACATAAACATTATTTTCATTTTATTAAATATTGTTATTCAGCTAGCTGAATTAAAGTTTCTTTTACAAAATTTTAATTAAAAGTGATTTCTTTTGGATTTAGACTAAAAAATTTTTGTTATTCAGCTAGCTGAATTATCATTCTTTTTAATTTTTAAACAAAAATTATTCTTTTTGGCTTTTAAAATATATTATATAGTTATTCAGCTAGCTGAATTATCAATTTCTTACAAATTTTTTAATAAAAATTATTACTTTTAGATTTAAAATATATGATATTGCTATTCAGCTAGCTGAATTTATATTTTTTAATTCCTTTTGGACTTAAAATAAAAAATATAGTTATTCAGCCAGCCTAATTATCGCATTGTTAAATATTTTTGAATAAAAATTGGTTCCTTTGGGATTTAAAATATATAATATTATTATTCAGCTAGCTGAATTTAATATTTTTGCACAGAATATTTTTATTTTAACTATATTAAGAAAAAGCAAATAGTTTTAATTGCTCTATGAATAATAAATTTATAAAAAGAAACAAAATTCAGCTAGCTGAGTTATACTTTTATTAGAAAAAAACTTTTTAATATATTTTTTTATAATTAAAAAAAATATATATTATTCCTTTTGCTGAATTATAGTTTTCTTTTAATATTATATGTTTAATTATTCTCTTGGTATTTGACTTTAAAAAATTGTGTTATTCACACGGCTGAATTTAAATTTTGTCACAAATTATTCACTTTAAAATTAAATATTTAATATATATTTATATATTTCGATTTAAATTATAAAATATTGTTATTCAGCTAGCTGAATTAAAGTTTATTTTACAAAATTTTGAATAAAGTTACTACTTTTGGATTCAAACTAAAAAAATATTGTTATTCAGCTAGCTGAATTTAATATTTTTGCGCGGAATATTTTTATTTTAACTATATTAAGAAAAAACAAAAAGTTTCAATTGCTCTGTGTATAATAAAATTGTAAAATAAACAAAATTCAGCTAGCTGAATTGTAGTTTATTTACAAAAAACGTTTAAATTTATTTTTTGTCTGTGATTTATTAAAAAAAAAATATATATATTATTTTTCCAGCTGAATTATAATTGTTTAAAGCATTTTGTATAATTCATTATTATCTTTGTATTTCATATTTAAAATTGTATTATTCAGCCAGCTTAATTGCATATAATTGCTAAGGTTTTTGAGAAATTAGTGTAGAATTTTAAATTCTTTAAATTCTTCAAAATTCAAATTCAGTCAGCTGAATTACGTTTAATATAATAAAAGCTTGTTAATCTACATTTATTTCATAATTATCTATCATATTTTTTTTATTCAGCTAAATTTATTCCATAAAATTGTACTTAATTCAGCATTTTTGTTGCATTTTTTAAATATTCAGCTAGCTGAATTATGTTTTATTTAACAAAATCATGGATATATATAATTATTTCATAATTTTATATATGTTTTTTAATTCAGCTAGGTTTATTCCTTAAAGTTGTAGCTGAATAAAGCGAAATTCAATATTTTTTTAGACATTTTTTAATATTGAATAACTTATTTTGAATTAAATTATATAAAATTCAAATTCAGCTACTTTAATATGACTTTTAATTAAGGAACAATTTTAAATGTATTTTATTTATAAATAATTATAAAATTATTTAATTACATGCTTTTGTTATGTGTTTTTCTTATTGAGACTTTTTTTAATTTAGTAATATAATTCTAATTCAGCAAGTTAAAAACATCTTAAATTAAAGTTACTTGTATCTAGCTGAATTGAGTTTTTATCAAAACAATTTTCTTATAATAATATTCTAATAAAGATTATACCAAAAAAATACTTCTCAGCTGAATTATACTAATTATGAAATAAAATTATAATAAAAATGAGTTTTCTTTTTTTTATTTATTATAAAAAATTATATTAAGCTAGCTGAATTGCAGTATAAATATTAAAATTTTTTATAAATTTACGTCTTTTGTAATTAACTTAAATAATCTTCAAATTCAGCAAGCTGAGTTGATAATTTAGTAAAGTGATATTCATAAAAATGCATATTTTAATAGTTTATACAATTAAGATACAATTCAGCTGGCTGAATTTCCAAATTATTGAAAAATAGAATTACATTGTGAATGATTTTATTTTTTTTAATTGATACAAAATTTATAAATTCAGCCAGCTAGAATTAGTTATTTTATTTTGAAAAATAAAAAAAATCTTCCTAATTTATAGACTTTTATAAAAATGTTATTATTCAGCTTGCTGAATTGAGTACTGATGTAAAGAATTAAAAATAATAATAATAATAAATTTTTGGAAATCAGTGTTAGAAAATGAAAATTGTAGCTGAATTACATTAGAAATAATATAAAAACGTTAAAATTATTTGTTCATAATTATTAGTTCATAATAATCCCTGAATTGTCTTAATTCAGCTGGCTGTATTGCTTATATAGAAAAGCTTAATATAATTAATAATGTAATAAAATTTGTTTTGACATTATTTGGTGAAATCATTATAAGAAAATTTAATTCATCTGAATTGCATTATAAATATACATATTTTATTTAAATACAAATTAAATTATTTAAAACCAGTGTTCTTAATTTCAAATTCAGCTAATTTAGTTGAGTTATAAATAATAATAAAAATATTTGTTAAATAGTTCTTAATCATTATAATTCAGCTGCTTAAGGATTGGAATTGAAAAGTTTAATATAATTAAGAAAAATAATGAAATTATTTAGAACAATATTTAATGAGATTTTCATACAAAATACAAATTTATTTAGCTGAATTGAATAATAAATATTTAAATTAACTTTAAATTTAAAATTTTTCTAAATTGTTTTGAAATTTTAATTCAGCTGGCTGAATTTTATTATAAATATAATAGTAACCTAATTTTTTGTTTATTTTATAATTAGCTGAATTAATGATATATTAATTCAGCTAGCTGAATAGGAAATTTATGAAAGCCTAATATAATTTTATTTATAGTAAAATTATATATGACTTTTTCAATATAATCATTTTAAAAAATAGTAATTTAACTCGCTGAATTATATCATAAATATTTAAATATTACAATATATTTATTTTACCATAAGATTATTTTCAAATTTAGCTAGCTGAATCGATATTTATTGTTTACTTTATATTAAATAATTTAATGAAATATTTTATGCTTTAAACTCAAATTCAGCTAGCTGAATAGGTAAATAAGTCCTATTCAGCTAGCTGTTATTAATTTTAAAAAATTATTTTAAAATTTTATGAATAAAAATTGAACTTTAAGTAACTGAATGATCCTAATATATAAAAATTAAGTTAAAATCCGCTTTTATTCTATTAATTTTTTTATGTAAAATATTTTATTTAGAAAAAATTTCCATTCTCTTTATTAAGTAATCAGTTCTTTGTTATTTTTTTTGTCAGTGTACCTTAAGCACTTTGTCGTTCTTACTAAAATTACTTCTTTATTCATTCTTATACATAAACGTATATTACATGATCACTTCCTAAATGAAAAAAAAACATACACACACACACTTATAATAAATTTAAAATTCAAACGCCATGAAAATGTTTTAAACAAAATTTTCATTCTGTTTAAAATGCAGGAAATTTAAATAAATTTCTTTAACGGTGTTTTTTAGGTCATTCACGTTTTATTTGTGTTGCTTGTTTTTTTTTTTTGTTGTTCTCTCCTTAATGTATTGTTATTTTATTCTTTTTATTATTTTTACAAAATTTTTTATGCACGTCTCCCACGTATGACGACAAAAACAATCAAAGTTGGTTGTTTTTTTTTTTTTCGTTAAAAGACTTTGATTTTCCTTTGAAAACTGAAAGAAAACATAGTGTTCTTGTTCTACACGCGCCACACGCCACATTTGTTTCATACATGTACTCCGTTTATATGGGTTTTTTAAATGACTATCAGTGTGTCTGTCTGTCCTTCTAACTGTCTGTCTGCCTGTTTGTGGTTCTTGCTATTTTCAATTTGCAGTCTGTGTCGAAAAAAAGAATTCATTCAGTCATTCCCATACTCATTCATCATCTTCATTATGTTTCGCAACTTGACTTGTTGTAAAATCCCACAGAAAAAAAATAATCTGTCACGCATTTTCTACTATTTTACATACATACATCCATATGTATGTACATATGTATGTGTGTACGTTTGTAGAAATGTTTGAATTTGATAGGAATGAATTGTATGTTCAGACAAAATAAATTACATACATTTTCTATATATGACACTAAAATAACAACAACAACAAAAATAAAAACGATGACGACGATATCGGTGATGACTATAACAACACACATTCAATGTCAATAAACTTTTTTTTTGGCACTGAACTGTATTTTGGTTTTATTTTGTGTGTTTTTTCGAAAAATGAATGAATGAATTTTCCGTTTAAAAGGAAATTGTATATTTTTTTAAAATGCAGTTATAGAACGGACATTGGAAATATTCCAAGTGGGTACAACAATATTGAAGGAAATATTTTTGTTTTAATTTAGAACTTTTATTTAGAATTTTTGTTTGAAGATTTTTAAAAATTCTGTAACAAATACCAAGAAATTGTAACAGGAAAAATTTTAAAAAATCTATAAATATAAGATTTATATTTTTGGACTGAAAGCAAAATAAAAATATAATTTTTGAAAGTATTAATTACGATTTTAGTATGTTACACTCCCAGACATTGCATAGTGGGGCAGAATTAAAAATTTTTGGAAACAAATCTATAACTTTTGATCGTTTGGTTGGTTTAGACATATCAAAGGAATGTATAATGTTAAGTTTAGAAGGATCACGCAATAGACCTTTCAAGGGCGTAGCTAAGGGGGCTCAAGTAGAAAACCTCTGATACCTCTGACAAAACCTCTGTTAACTATTGTTAAACTTAAAAATCGCATAGTTTCGCTTCTACAAAAGATTGGTTTTAATATTTTGCTATATAATAAAGGCATATACCTTTATGTCTGTTTAGATTTAGATTGAAAAATACTAAGTTTTTACTTTTTCTGATTTTTTTTAAATAAAGTTTTTTTTTTTTCCTTTATTTTCAACAAAGTGTTTTATAGTTTGAAGAAAAAGTCGACTTTTCGATTTGTCGACTTTTCAAATATTCAATTCTTAAATAGTCAATTTATCGACTTTTTCTGACTATTTCGACTTTTTCTGACTATTTCGACTTTTTCTGACCATTTTCTAACTACTATCGACTATCGATATTTTTCCACTTTTCATTTTTTTCCGACCACTTTCTACTTTTTTCGACTTTTTCCGACCCTTTTTCGACTTTTTCAAACTATTTTCGGCGTCTTCCTAATTTTTTTTTACTATTTTCGACATTTTTCTGTAGACATAATTTTTCTGACTATTTTCTACTTTTTCTGCCTATTTTCGGCTTTTCGATTTTTCCGACCATTTTCGACTTTTTGTCTTTTTCTAAATATTTTCGACTTATTTCAATTTTTCGATTTTTTCTGAATATTTTCGACTTTTTGATTTTTTCCGACCATTTTTGACTTTTCGATTTTTTCCGACTATTTTCGACTTTTTCTGACTATTTTCGACGTATCGACTCTGGTCGATTTTTTCCAACCATTTTCGACTTTTTCAAACTATTTTCGACGTCTTCCGATTTTTTTTTTTACTATTTTCGACTTTTTTCTGTAGAAATAATTTTTCTGACTATTTTCTACTTTTTCTGCCTATTTTCGGCTTTTCGATTTTTCCGATCATTTTCGACTTTTCGTCTTTTTCTGAATATTTTCGACTTATTTCAATTTTTCTATTCTTTCTGACTATTTTCGACTTTTTGATTTTTTCCGACTATTTTCGACTTTTTCTGACTATTTTCGACATATAGAGTTTGTTCGACTTTTTCCGACTTTTCGATGTTTTCGAACTTTTTTTTACTATTTTCTACTTTTTCTGACTATTTTAGACTTTTCGATTTTTTTTCGACCATTTTCAACTTTTTTATTTTTTCCAACTATTTTCGACTTCTTCCGACATTTCTTTTTTTTTACTATTTTCGACTTTTCGATTTTTCCCGACTTTTAAATTTTAAATTTTTCCGACTATTTTCTATTTTTCGATTTTTTTTTTCGAATATAATCGATTTTTTCAGAATTCCGATTTTTTCCGACTATTATCGATTTTACGACTATCTGGCAAAAAGAAATTCGATTTCTTGACAATTTTCAAACCAAATAGTCGATTTCGACTTCGACTTTTTTCAACAAAATGTCGACTGTTCGATTATTCGAAAGTCGATTTGATAAACCCTGGTGCCTCGATGTCGAACGAAAAATTCGAATCGACAATTTATATTAAAAACAACAAATAAATTTAAAATTATATTTCTGTTACCCTATATTTTCCCTAACGAATTTGTGGGATAGGCCGTAAATATTTTATCTGTAATAAAATTTTTGTTGGTAAAAGATAAAGGTAAGTATAGTCGGTCAAGCCCGACTATATAATACCCTGCACCATTGCCTATGTGTACCAAAATTCGGAAAATACTAATACAGAATATTATGTCGATACTAATATTCACATGTATTTATGCACTTTTTGGTGATTCCCGAAATTGAGTCTTATATGGGAGCTATGGTAAATTATGGATCGATCTTCATGAGATTTGGCACACGGATATACATTAAACCTATTAGTGTTAAATTTCTTTAAAAAATTTTAATTTTTAAATTTGAGTGTTAAAACTCTATTCAAAACTTAATTTAAAATGGGTAAATTTTGGGAGTGTATCTACCTAGACCACTTGAGTTATTGGAATTGTTTTTTATTTTAAAGCAATCTTTGTGAAGATGCCTGTCAGAAAAGTATAAAAAAATTATATGTTGTTAAAGAAAATTTTATTTTTGAGCGAAAAAAGTTTAGATACTTTAACGAAACTGAAATTTTTACAAATTTGTATATTCAAAATTTTATTTTTAGACTCGGTAAAGATATCGATTACAAATTTTTTATTCAATAAATATTTTTGTTGTTTAATTAGCTAAAGAAAAAACAAATAAAATCATTCGGAAATTGTAGGATATATATGAAAAAAACTGGACTATAAACATGCAAAATTGAGGTGCTTAAAAATTCATACGCAAATAACTAGAAAACTATAAGAGATACATAGGACAGTGGAAGCAAGTTTTTTGTAGGTTGTATCAAGAACCACAATAATATATATTATAAAATATTTAAAATCGGATGAGAAACGAAATTAGCCATACATTTTTTTATATCAGAAGTACCCTAATTTGATATTCCTTAGTTCCGTCCCTGAGGGGTATGTTGGGTCTCCCTTCCTAACTTAACATTACACACTCCTCTGCTATGTCCATATCCCTTTTTCACGCAAATCCAACCATCCGATCAGAAGATTGTAGATTTATTTCCGATTCTGTCCCTATGTATTGTTCTTGAGAAAACACTTCACTATTCCTTGATCTTCTTTTTTCTGATCTTATTATTTATGGCACCGTAACACAAAGAAAAATGGAATGTAACTATTTTTTGGTAATTTTAAAATATCCAACTCTATTGATTTAATTATTATTATAATACAAAGTATTTATTTTGATGTAGTCAGATAAATCATTTATAATATGCGATACCTAATACATGATCTTTCGCAAAAACAGATCTATTTAATAACAATAAATTAGTGTGTTTAGCTGAATTCTATAGAAAACATTTCATGTGTGTGAAGATAAATTCGTATTTTTGATTTATGCCATTCTATTAGAAACCCCTTGGACTAACATTTCTATATAGTGACATATGCGAACCATTCACTCAATTTCAAAAATGACCATTAATCCTTTCAAGAAATTGTTCAATACAACTTTTTATTTTTTGTTCAAGATTTTCTGAAATTCCAAAAGTATTTCACATATTTCATTATAAGGGTTCCAAAGAGGACTCTCTTGGCTACCATTTCTTATTAGTGGGATATGCGAACCAATCACGCACTTCCAGTAATGACCATAAACTAAAAGCACATACTATTATTGTAATATATCAATCCAGGTTACAACGTGAAGCTCTCTCTCTCACCCGCATACCATCATATATGATTCCTTTTTCATTTATTACTAATACTTTTAGTAAAGTTTATCAATAATATATATTCCTTTTATAATATGTAGTTAATTCCAATTTATTCTAATAATATCCTAATTTATCTAATCATATTCCAGTTTTTCTATATTAATCAATTTTCATCACATATATTTACCCTTTTATCATAATATGAACTAAATTCATCATGGTTTCATACTTAACATTAGAGTCACAATATGTGGTACATTCATCGTACTAATTAAAACAATTTTTAATTTATTTTTGTCACTCTGAACTAAATGAGACATTAATAAAACTAAAAACTACTGGACTAAACATATTGACTTAATGTTGTGGATTAACAAAATTGTAAATTAACGGAATGGTTTTAGAATTAACGTTTAATTGTAGAAATAACTAAATGTTTGGTTTTTTCCATATATATAATTTTATACCAAACGATGGTTGAATATTATTATGTTCAGATAACCATATTTCAAATTTTGATTGTGTGTACTCATTAGATATATAAAACGGATCATTAAACCTTGCTACTGAACATTAGGTATTATTCATCAAAGATACGGCTTATTAATCACTGAATAGTTGTGGTGTTCATGGTGTGACCACTGTTTTTTCTGCGTGTACGGATATGCGATGATCATTAGGAATTTGTTTAAATTCTGGAGTTTTTGACTTATAAATGACGTCAGTTCTTTGGGCATCTTTTAGTGTACTATCGCCTTATGTGTAATTTTTATGTGGACATGGGTTCCTATCTTTCAATATTCCTTCAAATATGCCCTATGATTGCAGCGACTCGTTAAATAATTACATTGTGCTGTTAAACTTGCAAATTTTGTTATGGTAAAAATGGTTTGTGTCTCTGCC
>MINK01174791.1:0-10600 GCA_001735545.1 Phormia regina
ATAAAGAGAAATTGCCTAGTGTGCTATATATGTATTAGAATAGAACTTCTTGAACTCATAATCAAATTTTTATATTAAATAAATAATAGAATGTAAATTAAAAAAGAGAGATATTAAAGAGAAATGATTGGATTTATTTAACAATATGCCCAGCCTGCGTTTAGACTAGGTAATATTTATATTTCAGATCAAAATATGAGTAATTTTAAGTAATTTATAACTCATTTACATCCTTTTTTACTTTTTTAAAGAAAAATTACCTAGTGTACATACATGATTTAGAAATTGAAATTCTTTAACTTATTTTTTAATCATATAAATAGTTGAATAAAAATTTAAATAAGGGTAAAGAAAAATGTTAAAATTTATTTAGCGATTTAACATGCGTGCGCTCAGACTTGTTAATATTTATTACATTAGTAATTTTGGCTTTTTATTATTTAAACCCCCTGTACATTTTATTTTCTCATTGATTCCATGTTTCAATAAATTCTATATTTCATATAGAAAAATTGCCTAGTGTGCATGCAAGATTTAGCAATAGAATTTTAAAAGCTTTTATGCATTTAAGACCAGTTTTTTATATACAAATCAACAGCATTATTTAAAATTAATTTTATTAAAAATAAAATTTAACTCCTATTATATTACTTTTTTAAATTATTTTAATTTTAAAATTATTACTTTTTTCATAAATTTCCTTAGAATCTTTTTTATTGAATTTAATAAATTTCTAAATTTTATTATAAACAAAATCTTTTATCATTAATATTAATTGCATTTAAACTTAATACCATCATTATATTATTTATTAAATTAAAATTTAAATTTTTTATTTAAAATCTTAAATTTTTTCAATAAAAATTTAAATTAAAATTCAATACTTTTTTGCATCAATTAAAATTATCCATAGAAAAAACATTAAACAATATTAACAATTAATTTTTGCAATTAAAATAAAACATATTAAGTGACTAACTAAATTAAATGTCAATACGTTTTATTAAATAAATAAATGTTATTTTTTAATGTTGAAAATAATAAAAACTTTATAAAAAGTAAATTCTTTATAATCTTAAATAAATAAAGCTTTTAAATAAAGTTTTGTATAAAAACATGTTATTAAATATAAATAAAATAATAATAAAACAAGTAAGCCACATTAATAAAATATTAACTGTTGCTACAAAAAAGTAGCAATTGAGCTATAAATATATTATGAAAAAATCATAATGTTATAAAAAAACTTTAACACTTTTTATATAAATAAAATTACTAATAAAATTATATAAAAAAAACATAAAATGCTTATTTAAAGCATTAAAAAAATTAAAACATTAATTAATAAAGAAAAATGGAATATAACATAAGCCTTAATACTGTATTATTATTTTATTAAAATTTTTATAAAAATTTTAATTTTTACAGAATGTTTACACGTGTTATAAATATAATGTCTACACGTAAGTTAAACCTTATGTTAAAAATAAAAGGAGTTTATTAATGTTTCATGTTTGATTATGATTGTTAACACAAATAACTAGAAAATGATGTTAAAACATAATGAATGCTATGTAAGTTATGGCTAGTGGAGACAGCCTATTACTAATCAGTATAAAAATAAGCTTTTGATAGAATTTTCTGGTACACTACTGATAATAAATTTCAGGTATACAAAGAAAAAATTTTCTTAATAACTCTGTGTTTTATTTTTCCAAAGGACCTTGTTTATACTGGCCATAGAAAATGTTTAAATTTTAAGCAATCATAAATTTAATTTATTTTTAATTTCATTCATTCAATCTTATCATTTTTATAAATCACTACGTATTTATATTTTAATTTTCTTATTAAAAATTTATTTGCTTTTTCCTAATAACAAAAATATATTTTCTAGAAATTTCCATTTAAATAAATAAAATACTTTTAAACAAATACCAGCAAATAAATGGCAAAATATTGTTATTCAAAGATTGAAAATCAATCATGATTTCCGAGAATTATAAAAGTATTAATACTAATTAATAAATTAAATAAATGTGATAATAAGAAAACTTATTATTTGATTTCAAACAGAAATCATATACTTTCATACAAATGTATTTTATTCTAACAAATCCTTTTATATTATAGAATTTTAGTTATAACAACAATTGCTACTAAAAGTATGCAGCTAATTAATATTTTCCTCTAAAATATGCTTTACATATTTTATTGTTAACAACAAAATAAAATTGTTTATATAATTTTTATAATATATTTAAATATTGGCAACATTTTAGAAATATTTATTTTATTATATTTTTTGGAATTTATGTAAATAATAGTTAAATATAAAATGTATTTCAAAGTAACTTAAATTTAGAATTGTCATTGTTTTAATAGTTATATGGTATCAATGCAAGTGTTGAAATAGTATATTTAATACAAAAGGTAATAATTTTTAATTTAAACATATAATTGGCCTTATTTTGGTTTTATAATTTTAAACACCATTATAGGTTATGTGAACATAAAATGTAAAAATATAAAACTTTTTTGCGGGGTAAACGTAAAAGTTTTAATTAAAATTAGGGGAAATTAAACGTTTGGTATTAAACATATATAAATTTATATAAAATTATTTTCATATATGAAAAGCTTTTTATTGGTACTTTTTTCCCCTTTTTACTGTGGTACATTATTATCTACAATTTAAAATTATTATTTCTTTCTTGGAACTGATATTATTTTTTTTTTAATTTAATTTCTTTTATTTAGTACTTTTTTGGCTTTTAATATAAGTACTTTTGTTAAATGGGCGAAAATTTTATGTTTAATATTATAAAAAAATAACGAAAAAGTACCACAAAGTCCCCTCTTTCAGAATTTCATTCACTAATCAAAATGCAGCATTGAAAGAACCAAAAAGTACCACAAAGCCACTTTTTGTGATTTTTTACTCACTTAGGACATATAAGAAGCATAAATTTATTTAATATAATAAAAAAATGCTTTATGGAAATTTAATAAAATGTAGTTTCCCGTTTTTATCCCCCTTTAAGTACTTTTAATTTTCCCCTGGATATAACAAAAATTGTTTTCTAATAATTTTTTAAATTATTATAATTTTGAAATTCACATTCTTTTTCTTTGAATTTAATTTTGTATCTGGTACTTTTTTGTTGATAAATATAAGTACTTTTGTTAAATTGACGAAAATAAGTTTCAATGGAAAATTCTAAACCCACTGTTAGTAGAATGAAAAGTATCATAAAGTACCCTCTTACAGAATTTCATTCACTAAGGACATTATATCTTTAATTTCATATTTTCAGTATTTTAAAAAAAAACAAAAAAGAACCATAAAAGAATCAAAAAGTACCATTTTTCTGTAAAAAATTCAAAAAGCACCAAAAGGTACCACTTTTCTTCATTTTCATTAACTTAATATCGGATATCTTTAATTTCAGGTTTAAAATTATAGAAAATTCAAAAAGTACCATTAGAACAACAATAAAGTATCTCAAAGTCTCCTCTTGAGAATTATTACTCACTTAGAAATTATATGTAGAACATAAATTTATATTTACAGGTTTAATATAATAAAAAATGCTTTATTGAAATTAGAAAAAAATTAGTTTTACGTTTTTATCTCCCTTTGGGTACTTTTTATCCACCCCATAGATGTTACAAAAAATATATTCCAATAAATTTCTCAATTGTACTGGGATCTAATGTTAAAATATTCATATGTATATGTGAGTAAATAGAACAGATATTTTGTTAGAAAAAATATTAAAAACAGGTACGATTTTTAACCCTTAAACGTTCGAAATTCCAAAAAGTACCAAAATTTTATTTGACAATTTTCGATAAGGTTTTAATGTAACGTACATTTTATTTCTATGCTTACTGGATTAAAAGACAGATTAGGTGGCAACAAAAAAAGTACCAAAATACATTTTTTAACCCGTTTTATTTACCAAATGAAGACCAAAATATAATTTAAATAAAATTAAATAGTACTAAAACATATGGCCCTAACGGACTTCTGATATATTGGTACAAATATATGAAGCCTATAGTGAAGTTTCAAAATGTCTTAAAACGCATTTTGGACGACATCTAGGTTAATACAGACCAATAATACGGTGATTTGTGGTTTATTTTATTTATTTATTTATTTAAATAATAAATAATTGTTGTTGCAAAATGGCCTTAAATAAATTAAAAAAAAATTTAATAACTTGGTTATTTTTAGAACGATTAGAACCGAAATATTTATAACCAATTTGTTCAAGAACGAAACTCGTAGCTTATATAGGAGCTTTGAAGAGCCAAAAAACATTTGTCCGATATCTCGGATATTAATGGACCCACTTATTCATTTATATGTCAAAATAAAATTTTCGTGCAAAATAGAATTCGCTTATTTGTCTAACAGCTTAAAAAAGCCGACAACAGAAATAATTCTTGCAGGTATCTTTAGCTTTTTGGCTTTATCTCGTAAACTTATAAATTTATTTTGCTAATTTTAAATAGCATTCTTCTAAGGAACAATTCGATATATAAAACATATATATCCGATAAGTGGGAATTTCTAAATACTAATTTCAACAGACAGACGGACAAGGTTATATTGACTTCTCTATTAATAAGGATATAAAATTATTAATGAATATTATAATATTCCATGTGGTGGAAATATTTTTATACCTTTTTGTACCATCCCTCCTACAAATAACAATATTTTATTAAATTTAATTATTTTTCTGCGCACACAAATATTGTTTGGTTTTTTGCTTTTAAGACAGGTTATCAAAAAATTACATTTTACAGCGATTGTGGTAAATCATTTGCAATCATTTTTAGTTAAATAAACAACATATTTTTTCGATACTCATTACTATTATTATTATTATTTATATAAAGGTAATTTTGTGGTTTAAAAAGGGCCAACTATGCAACAGCATAAATTGATATTGATGATAAATTATTATGTACACACAAATATGTAGCTTAGTTAAAATATGCTACAATTAAATGTAGAATTTTGTAATAATTTTTGAATAAATATTAAAAACTCTTTAACAATTTTGTAAAATTTGTGTAAACATTTAATTAATTTTCTCATACTTATTGTTGTACTTGTTGTATTAAATAGCTTAATATGTTCTTGGCAATTTTAAGTTATTAAATAACAAAGATTTTAAATTTATTTTAATTATAATATTTATATGTATGTAGCTGGGAGAAATGCTACAAGTATATATGTATATATTTAATAATAATTTGTTAGTAAAACAAAATTATTGTTTTATAACTTAATTATAGCTGCATAAGTTCTTGTGTTTTACCAACAACCAACTGGCTAAAGATAATAATATAAAATAAACATATATTTTTAATTAAAATTGTGATTTTTTTCTTTTGCCAAAAGAAAACACAAGATGAGCAACAATTAAATAATTATAACTTGAATAATATAGTAAAAGATTCTAAGAATATTGGGGTAATAATTTTTAAGAAAAGAAATTAAATTTGAAAAAAATAAAATAGAGAATGGTAAATAATTTTGGATAACGAAAAATAGTTAGAACTATTTTTTTTAACAGATTTAATTTATTTGCATATTTATTTAATAAAAATATATTTTTTTTAATAAATTATGATTCACTTGATTTATTTTTTTTCTCATAAAATTTAACTTAATAAAATATAAAGATATAAAATAAAATATATTTTATTTTATTTAAATTCTAAACAAATATTTTAAATTTTATTTTTACCATTTTAAAATTTGTAAAAAAAAATATTCTTTAAATTAATTTAATAAAAAAACACTTGATGTCTTTTTTATTAAATAATTTAAATTCATTTTGATTGGTATTATAATCATAGAATTATTTACAGCTTTAAGCCAACAAATACAAAAAAGAAATCAATATTTTAATGATAATAACTAGTTTATAATTTATATTTAATGACAATTATTTTTGAAAAGACTTCAATATACAAAAAAATTATATACATAAAGTATTTGTCAAAGGATTAAAAAGGATATGTATGTTTGTATAAATGTAATTTTATAACATTTCAGCAATTCTTTTTGTGTGTGTGTTTGTGTGTTAAAAACAAAACAGAGATTTTAATTTTATTAAGAATTTGACATTAAAATATTAAATTTTTTAAATTTTTAATTAAATTCTTAGAATAATAATAATAATACTTATAAAGAAGAAGCATACAAAAATTGATTTATTATTAAAGAATTTAATTACTTCTTTAACATATGTATAAACAATTATATTACTATGTAATAATTATGTATATATGTTAATTGATAGCCTTTCAAATGCTATAAAATGTAAGCAATATTAATTATAATATTACACAGTGGTCAATGTCATAATAAATTTAAATAAATAGTCGTTACAATATTTTTACAAAATTATGGTCATAGAAAATTATTTTTATATTAAATTTTTATATTTAAATTTAATCTTTTCACAGATACATAATTTAAAATTTTATAGATAATAAAAATTCATTAAAAAAATGTTTAAATTTATAAAGATTTTATTCATCATTTTTATAAGGAAAATTTTGCCATCAAGTTTAAAATAAATTTAACAATTTTATTGTGTAAAAAACCATATTATGTTAAGACCTTGATTAAACAAAATTTGTTAAAACTCAACCAAAACTAAAATTAAAAGCCTCTACGTTTTTTTTTTTCTCCAAAAACTTTCTTATGATTAACCCCACTGTGTAAAATGTGTATTATCTAACAAATTTATTTGTTTGTGGAGAACAAACATATGTCAATTTAATTAAAAGTAAACCACAAACTTAATTGACTTATTATTATTTTTAATTTTTATAAAGATTTAATAAAGCCTTAAGTTCATATTCGTAATTGACTTTGAACATTTTAAAAATTATTTTAAAATACATATATAAAAAAAATAAAATACCTTCAATAATATTTTAAAATTACCCGAAAAAATTACCAAAATGTTCAAAATCCTTTAGGGACCACTACGTATGTGGGGTCGATAGCAATAAAATTAGTAATAAATCTGTAACATATCCTACTCAAAAATACTGCTTCAATGGAATTTTAAAAATATGAGAGATTTCTTAAGCACCCTGTCATAATATGAGATAAACTATAGGGTGTTAGAGTTGTACACTTAGATAGCAAAAATATGGGTAATAAACTTACATTTCCTAAAAATTTAAAAAATGATAATAAATTTATATCTCTTAAACTACAGGACGAATGGAATTAAAGTATATAAAAGAGTTGTAGAGGAAGACCTAAGCTTCCAGCTAATTTATTCTGAAGTCAGTTGGTGCTAATACAAGATAAGTTACAGGGTGTCAAAGTTGGTCACCTCAAACGCAAAAATAATAATAATAAATGTTTATACTAATCTAAACTACTGTTCGTAGTGAATTGATAAATGTTAGAGGGTTATAGAAAAGGACCTAAGATTTCAGAAAAATCAATCTGTGATCACCTGGTAATAAGAAGAGATAAAGAACAGGGTGTTAAAGATGACAACATGGGGCGCAACAAAAATTTGTTAATAAATTTGTATTTCCTAAACTAGAAGTTAAATTGAGTCGAAGTTTTGGAAAAGTAGTAGAGAAGAACTTAAGCATTCAGAAAAATCATTTTGTAATCACCCAGTAATAATAGGAGATAAGCTACAGGATGTTAAATTTGTATCTCCTGAATCAGATTAAAGTGTATGGGAAAGTGTTCGAGAAGAACATAAGCTATAATAATACAAAATACAAAAATGTTAACATATTTCTATCTCCTAGACTAGAAGTCCAATCGATTTAAAGTGTATGGCAGAGTTGTAGACAAGGACCTAAGCTTTTAAAATAGTAATCTCGGAGTCACCCTACTATAAAACAAAATAAGCTACATGTTGTCAAAGTTGACCAAATAATTTGTTAATAAACTTGTATCTCCTAAACTATAGGTCCCAAATAAAATTCCATCAAGTTGAATCGAATAAATGAGTATGGGAAAGTAGAAAAGAACCTTAAATTTAAAGAAAATCATCTTGAAGTCACTTTGTAATAATACGCAACCAATTTTTATTCATTTTTTTTATTATATGGGGCTATAAAGGGAAACCCAAGAAAGATATGAATGTATTTTTCAGTTGAAATTTCTTTTTTAGAACTTTGTAATAAATATCCATAAAATATAATTAAATTTAGCAAATTATGTGTCTTATCATAAAAAGTAATTCAAACTTTAACAAAACTAATCCTCCTCCTTACAAATTAAGCATGAAATTTAATATTATAAATTAATATTAATCATACGTTTAGCTGTCCGTGACAGTAAACAAAATTAATAGTCTTCTCTTAAAACATAAATATATATTAGAAAATTGCTTTTTAAATGCTAATTTAGAATAATTATAGGTTTTTCAAAATATTTAATAGCTAAAACAACTGTAACAACAAGTTTAAAATAATACTAAACCAAAAAAGGTCCTGTTTGCTGTCTAACAATGATTCATAGCAATATTGGCTAAGCCAAAAAAAAGGAGAAAAAAAAAAATAGCCTCATAAACAAAAAAACTTCAAATTTCTTTTGTTAAAAAACTGGTGGACAAGTTTTGTGTTATATTTTTTTTAACAAGAAATAAATAAAAAACTCTGAATAAATTCTCAATAAATATATATAAAAAAATGTAAAAAAAAAACTTACAAATGGCGGATGCATGTGTCCTTGGCCGGCATGTAGTTGCTGATATTGTTGCGGCGACAATACCACATGTGTCAACGTGCCACTTTCATTGACATATGGCTGCATTACCTGGCCCTGAGGTACTTGTACGGGTACCGGCATTGGTGGTGGTGGCGGACGATTTTGTGAAACCATTTGTACGGTTGTAGGTCCTGTAAATAAATGATAGAAAAAAATATATAAATTTTATTTTGTTTTTATAATTTTATTATAAAAAATATGAAAATGTTGCTATTTAAATATTTTATTTTATAAATATAAGCAAATAATAAGTTAAAGCTTTAATTTCATATTTTTTGCTTTTTTCCTTTTTTTTTTGTTCGTTTGTCAGTGTATGAGTATAAATATAATAATGTCTTTTGTATGTTTGTATTTATCTATTAAATTTATAAAATATAACTAAAAGAGCCGACTTTATGGCGTCATGTCTTTTTTTGTTTCTTTTTTTATATCATTTGGTCTGCTTGTAGCTTTTCTCTCTCACTTGTTCAATCTGTTGTATATGTGTTTAAGTGTGAGTTCTTATGATTTTCGTACGATGAATGTGTTTTTTTGTTGGTTTCTTTTTTGGGGAAAAATTTAGGTTGAGGGTTGAGATTTTAATGCTAGAATATATCTTTAATAATCAAGTATTGTTCTTGTTGTTTTTTTGGCTAAGTGTGCGTATATGTGTGTATGTGTTTTATTCACCATGGATGTTTGGTATGGTTTGCTTCACTCATGTGTAAGTACTCATACTGGCTTATTTTTTTTTTTACTTATAAGGGGAGTTTTATTTTGTTAAGATTTGAAGTGGAAAATTTTATCTAAAAGTTGGCGAAATATTGATATAAAAAAATTATTTTATTTTTTGGAAATGAAAAGTTAGAAAAATTTTTAATTTTTACTGGTTCAAAAAAGAAACAAGTGCACTATATATATGTTTTAAAAAATTAAAATTTAACGGTTTTATTCATAACCAACTTATAGTAATTTATTTTAAATCTTTTTTAGCAATTAGTTTTAATCAATTTTATTTATGTCTACATTGATGCTTAAGACACAGCAAAAATGTTAATTTGGTGTGTTTTTTTTTTCATTTAATCATTTTGTAATTGTGTTAATTACAAAATGATTAAATGAATTAAAAATTTATATAAATTAATAATTTGTCTAAATAATCACCAATGAGTTTATAAAAGTTAATTAAGTAGATAATTGAATGAATTAAAAAATTCATATAGGTAATAAATGTATATGAGAAAATAATTCATTCAATTAATAACTTGTTTAAATAATCATCAATGTGATTATATCAATTACAAAAATCTGTAAAAAATTAAAAATTGAGAAAAAAATTTTCAATTAATAAATTAATTAAATCAATTAAAAAGATAAAAGAGTGAATTAGAAAAGTATATAGCAATTAAAAAACATACTTCAATTTTATTTTCACTTGAACATATTTATTAAATTTTGATATTAATAGAAACCGTGTTTACGGTAATAATTTTTTCTCTGAAATTAAAAAAAAAAAAAATCACACGTGGCTCTCTGGTTTATATTTAATTTAACACGTTTTCTTTTGTAATTATTTTTATCTAAAAAATATATTGTATCTATTTCTTTTGGCAGAATGGTAACCTCTGACCGCCCGTCAATATATTGACGTTAAATGGATCGAAGAAAATGGCGTTTACTTCAGGAAAAGTTGGCATCCGTATTCTGATGATTATGTTTTGTCTTTTATAATTTAAAGAGCTGATTGACCAAGCGATGCGCGGGTTTTATAAATTAAAATTATTTTTTTATGAAAAATTCTTCTACAGTAAAGGATGTTTCAACATGACATGGAAT
>MINK01174794.1:253-20223 GCA_001735545.1 Phormia regina
TTAAACTCATTTATTTTAAAAATGTCTTTGTTTTTTATTTGTTTATATTTCCGTTAGTAACAGTTACGTTCAAATAAAACATGTTGTCACTACGTTAAGTGGCCAAAAGTAGTCGGCTTCTGCTTTGACATAGCCGTATTATCAAAATTATAAAATTTACCTTAAAACCAAGTTGTAATAACCAAAAGTTGATAAAGCTGACTTTATAGTTCGCTTTAGTTTATCCTACATTTAACTATCTGATACCTTACAGGTAGGTTATAATAACGGCCCTAAGACTTTTAACACTCTCAGCCTTTTCTCTTACTTCCACATTTGGCTGAAAAAACAAAGAAGTGAATCGCGTATTATCTAAATGTCCTAAATTCTTTCTTGTAGTTAAGGGCCAAACGTCAACATCTCTCTAGACTTTTTAGCATGTGTTACAAGGAGAAAATTACTCATAATAATACCAATATAGTTTCTTAGATGGGTTCTTAACTGCTTTAACAACTGTATTACTCGCTAGTCCTCCATCAAGAGCCAGATTTTCTACATTTTTACATAGCTTTAAGATGAAATTTTCAAGTAAGAGCTAATATTATCAGTGTAATTATGTTGACCCAAATTGGCTTTTGCGCGGATAAGTTTTTTGGCTTCGTATTAATTACTTATATTCCGATATGCTGGAATAACCATCGACGAAATCTTCGCGATACAAAGGCAACCGTCATTAACAGATAATCTGGCTGTGTACACCATACACTAGGCAGGGTTCTTATGGCCCATCAGTAAAGAAAATACAAATATTCTTGTTTGATATTTCGTTATACTGTATCCATTTTGGGGCTATTTCGGTGGCACAACATTAACCTAAATAACACTACATCAATCGGGTAGCCTGTGAGACAATTTTAAATCTAACTGTACAAATATGATGTTAATTCTGATCCTAACTTGCGTTATGGAACCATATGTGATGATTTGAATTATTTCTTTGGCTATATGAAGGCTACTGTCATAGTATGTTCTTTCTGGTATGTCGACCATAAACACAGAATCAAACAATGGTATCGTATAATGAATAAACAATCTTAAAGTCCCGACATATATCATTGGGAATATTTGGATAACCATTTCCTTATCTTTCAATACTTTAGTTTAATCTTATTTCCGCTTATGCCGCAATCTTCCTATTAGAATATTTAGTGTAGTGAGCAGTAGTTCCAAGTGCACCAGTTATCATGATCAACATAATCCTCATTAAACGTTTAAACTTAATTTGTTTCAAAACTGGTCACCAAATAGTTGTTCTGTATTTGCAAAGTTACATAATTTTAGAGTTTAGTACTCAATTTATATCAATTGTCTTTTGCAGCAATACAACTCAGTAGTTGCTATTGTAATTCTTAAAATAATATTAAGATTTCAATTTAATTTACTAATATAAGTCCCAAATATTTAGCTTTATTAGATAATGACATATTTTATAGTAAAGAGTATCAGTTCTATTTTGAGTAGGTTAAATCCCAGATCACAATCTTGGCAGCATTTCACTTATAGATTTAGAGTGGATACAGGCACTTCCGATAGAATTTTTGGATCAGATAGGGTTTTAAGTAGATAGGCGATATGGTTCTTTGAAATGTAGATCATATATGACAGTATTGAACGACATAAAGATTCTACCAAATCTGCGGGTTTAATCCAGGAACAGAACTTATCAAAAACATTTTATGTATGAAAAACTAGAGAGACGAACCTTTTATTGTTCTATGATATATAGTAAGAGGAATCTGTAGTCAAGCGATCAAGACCAAAAGCATATATATATTCCGGCTTTTTGGATTACGAACAGCCATAATACAAATCGCCAGTATTTTACCGACACTCAGTGGTCCCAAGAAGGAATTTTTAGAAATAATTCTGAAACTTTTTGGAGATGTAAACATAAAATTTCATATGTTCAAAGCTGAGGTGTTTTCAAGTTTATTTGTATTGTTTAGTAGTTTCTTGTCAAAATAAAATCTATATTTAAATTATAGTTCAAAATGTTTACATTTACTTTCAATACACATCTCTAATGAATTTTTAGTTCCTTAGTGTGAGTAAAATGTTATTGATACAAAAACACGAATAAATATTTTGTAAGAAATAAAATTTTTCATCGCTGATGTATAAATGTATGTATGTTTACCAAAAACAATAATTACTACTACTACTAATGCTCGGTATGTATTTTAAAGTAGGCGCTACTCTTTACCTCTTTGCATTTCCCTGTGCTCCAACAATTGTTTTCATTGCAATATAAAGCAAACAGAAAGAATACTAATGAAACAGCAACAACAAGAGAGCAATGACTTTAAGTAGAATTTAGTTGTTGTTTTGTTTTATTTATTTTTACTTTGTTTTCATGCTTTTAGTTGTTTTTGTTTTTTTTTTTATTCATGTTAAGTAAGAAAAAAAAAAAGAATAATTCACAACAACAGCAATTGTAAAACTTACTCTACTCTTATTATACTCTTTGCGCATACAATAACAACAATGTTTACAATGAAAACATAATTAATAAGAGTTGCCAGATTAAGTACGTAAATGAGGGTTTTTCGGTTTATTAATGAGGGATTAATCTAAATTAAAGTAAACTGGTCTATATTGGAACGTACTTTTTTGAAGAAAACGTAGGTCGGGTAATCACTAATCAATAATTTCTAAATTCTTTGATACTAATTGAAGGATATAGACATGGATGCCAGAGGTAACATCATGATTATATTTGAGATATTTTTCCTGAATTCTTATGAAGAACATCTGGTCTAATCTGCTGTCCAGTCTGGTTAGAGGTAGTTTTTGTGAGTCGAATGATTCTCCCGTAAACATCATTCTATATTCTCTGAATGTCTTCCACAGTTTTATCAAAGGAAATCTGACTGGCATATCTTGAGAATTCATCGACGGCTTCTTCTGTGATCTACCAGTTTCCTACGATGCAGTAGCAATGGCAGAGGCATGGTAATACCCGTTGTGCAATATTTCCGATCAGAATCAGATGCATTTGCAGACAAATGTAATGAAATATTCAACAGCAACCCTGATAATCTAAGGATCGGATGGTAGAGCTAAGACTTTAGCAGGCCTGTTAATGAACTTAAGTAAATGAGTTTTTTTATGTAACAGCCAATATTTCCAATAGGGAGAATGCTAATACAAATTGATCCATTTCTTCGGTATAAGTCCACAATACCATTGGACTGCGTAAATTAAGTTAGGCCGGACTACTAAATATTTGTGAGTGTCATGGGGATCCTGTCCAAATGCTAGGGGAATATTGGTTTCGGCACGGTCTATGCGAGACTAGTAGACATAAAGCCTGTTGCTCCATACTGATCATAGTTTTGCCAGAACAGAAAGACGACGTTCATAAGATAGATTGCAACCGCTTAATATATAGCGTCTGCCATATATGAGGTGCGATTAAAGGGATCCTGAAAATACTTCCGTATGTTCCCTGGTATGTAACAAGATCTTTTCTGACATATCTCGAGGGATTCTCCAACTATGTGATGTCGAAGTTAGGATGACTCCTCCGATGACATCCCAGAAGGAACTGCTGACTTAACATCACGTTGTGTTTCTTAACCGGAAGAACCTTCGTTTCCTTGTGTAGATGGTGTGGTGATGAGATTAGTAAGCAGCCTGTTATTGTGCTTAAGGCTGCATTTTGGCAGCTTTGAAGAAGTCGCTTCAGGTAGAAGTCCACACTGGAGCTGCGTAATTTACCACTGAAGACCAATCTCCTTATATGTCCAGAATAATATAAGGTTTCTTTGTTCATACCCCAAGTACTACCGGCTAGTGCTTTGAGGACCTTATTTATTGATTTTAAAAGTAAATGAGTAGGCCCCTTTCCAACACGCCGAGCAATAATTATAGGATATCGTTTGTTAATTGAACAATTTAAGAGACACAAGGCAAAAAAAGTATTGCTAGCAAACTTTTAAAAATTTCCAGCCACGGACACATCACAGCTGTTCAGTTAAAGTTAAAATTGGCGAAATGAGCGTTTAGCCTAAGTCGTAATATCCATACAGATGTAAAAAGACCTGCGAAGAACGAATGCTAGGGATCACACAACAGGATACCGCAAAATGTACAGCATTAACCTTGCACTTGACAGGATCTAAATCAGTGAAAAAACAATCTTACTGGCACTTGACTTGTTTAAGTGTAAATTAAAATGCCAAACAACTTTTAAAAATGAATCGTCAGTCATTCGTTTGAATTTAGGAACATCAGACTCCATGGTGTTCATTAACGAGCCTTGTTGCGACTTCTGTTTAACTAGTACCTCTTAAAACTCTCTGCATCTCTTTATGGAGTGATTGCATATGCGTACATCGTACCATAATGAAATGACCAATGCGTTCCAATGAATGGTTTTCTCAATTAGATTTTTAATTTATTTTCTTTTCAGCGCTTAACCTCAAATTATCACCCACAAAGTCTTCACCATCTGAACAAATAACGTAAAACTCGAACATCCATTTTTTTCATGAAATACAGCAGCTCTTCTCATGCAGAACATTCGTAACAGGGAAGATTCTCAAAGTGCTAGCCGTCAGGTCTTGGCCAACATGCAAAATATTGATATGTAAGTAGGTAAATGCCCCAAGTAGCCTTCTTTTGTTTTAGTAATACCCAATGGATACCGGAATATATAAAGATGTCAAAATGCAACCTTATGGACCAAACACAGGCTGCCCTACAGGTCACATTAGCAAATCACATATATGGCAAGATGCAACTACTCTGGTCAATAATTTAGTTCCGATGCTAAATTACAATTTTAAAGTTATGCAATTCGTTAAAAAAATCATATGGCATCCTAAATTTCATATACAAATACACATACTAAAATTGCATACTTGTAAAAACAAAACAATATGTATTTCACTAACTCTCTACAACTCTTTTTTTACAAATTTCATTCTCTTGCAATTCACTATAACTGCTCTTTGAATGATTGTTTTTATTACAAAATTCATTGTGCTTTTCTGCAAAGTTTACTTTATGCTCAACCGGTGTAATAAAAAAAATTCTTGTTTTTTTAATGTTTTCTTATGTTGTTGCTGGTTTTTGTGTATGTGTTGCCAACAATTGTCGCTGTTGTAGTTTACCTCTTTTTTCTCTCTCTGTTTATTTTGTTTTCATTTCGTCCCGTTGTATGTATCCTGTCTTTTTATTTCACTTTTTTTATATTTGTTTTTGCATGTCTATGTTTCCGTTTATTTTCTTGGCTCCATCCATATTTAAGTAACTGTATGTGTGTGTGTGTGAGTATATATTGTTTTGTAGTTTGTTTGTCGGTCTAACTATTTGTCAGGTCGTTTGGTCCCACTATTGAACTAACTAAACATCGAACTAACTTGTATTTTTTGCTTTTGTCTGTTTTATTCTTTTGGGTCGTTGGTTGCTGGCTGCTTGACTTGGCTTATTGGTCTGCACAATTATCACAAGAGAAAAAAATAAATAAAGAAAATCAACAACAAAAAGGAAATACAATAAAATAACAGCAACAAAAACAACTGAAATATACATATGTATGTATGAAATATGCAGCAAGGAACGAACACTGACACGCGAAAGTGTGTGTATACTGAAATTGAAAAATTTTCTCATGTTTTGCTTTTATTTTTCTTTTTTGCACATTTTTTCAAATGCTTTTTGTTGTTGTTGTTTTTTAAAAGTAACAAAATCTAAAAAAAAAGAATACCATCCAGGTTTCATTCCTTAAGGCTATAACTACAACAACATACAAATTCTAATATATGAACCGGAATTTTATAAAGATAAACAACGACCGTGGGTTGTGCCCTATATATTGTGGAAAAAGTATTTATAAGTTGACCTAGAAAAATATCAAAAATGATAGTGAAACAAGTTTATTTGGAAACAATTTGTAGACTAATTGACAAATTCGTTATGATCTACAATAGTTTTATATAAATAGGAACGGAAAGGTCCATTGAAAGTGGTGCATAATCGGATACATTTTGGAAATAAATCTGTGACTTTTAATCGTCTATTTCGATTTATATAAAATTTCACACATGTCTAGCAAAGGAGAGCCAAATTTTTAATTTGGATTATGGAACTCACTTTCATGGAGCTATTACGACTCGAAGTAGAATATATCCGACAAAGAGGATTTTTAAACGTTTGTCAATATTTTTGTTTTTTATTCGATTTTATGTATTTGTACATCTACTTTGGCAAATTATTGTTCTTATTTATTTTTATCAGCTTCTTGCCAAAATTTTTATGTTTTCATAATGCGTTTTGGAGCCAAAAGACTTAGTTCTGAAAACTTTAAGCAGCTTCAGTTAAACAAAATTTTTTTATTACAACCGGTTCTATAACTACCAAAATATACCTTAAAGAATGTTTGCTATAAAAAGGCTGCTTCTTTTAGGAAAAGAGAGTACAATGTTTCCACAGATTTTTCGCCCTATTTGCCATTACGTCACTACGGCAAGAAATCCTGGGGGTGTTACGAAAACAATAACATAGTTTCTATACCGAGAAATTATTGTCCAGAGCAAAGACTAGTGGAGATATGTATATTGGGCTCTAACGAAAAGGGATTTGAAGAGCCCAAAAATGGTATCCCACGAGTTCATTAATATTGGTTACAACTATAAAAGTTATAGTTGTTGAGATTTGTAGTATTTCCAAGGTAAAGAGAACCGGTTCAAAACTAGTCATGTGACAGATTCTTAGGGCTAGTTACCGGTCAAAGTTCCAGAATTTTATATTGAAGGAACCTGTTACTTTTACATGTGGTTGACATTGGAGGTGGCTAATTACTCCCTTGAGACAGGTCACAGGACCAGTTTCAGCCTCGATTAACATAATACAAATTTGATCAAAATTCGGCAATTGTTTACTTTTAAAACACTTTTTTGTTATTATTTTTATTTTCTAATTTTTCGTTAATGTTTATGGCGGTACTGTGAAACGAACCCATGATCATCTAACGTTTGCTGTTTTATAGTCTTCAACGTTACCCACTCATCCACCGATTATTATTTCGCGTGAGTTGCTAATTGCTCGTTTATTACTTTGAAGCTCAATTGCTAAATAATGAGTGTATTTGCATCAATTGTTTTCAATTGCAGCTTTGGAGACGTGTTAGGAGTCAATTGTTACTGAGGGACAGAGTTGCAAGACGAATAAAAAATTTCCGCGCCGACTGAGCAATAAAAATTTTTTCGGTTTCAGCTGAACGGCTTTGAGTCGAGTTTATTATTGACTGAAAAAAATCAGTCAATAACAAACTTTCGAATGTAAAGTTTGGCATAAAATATTTTGCCAAAAAAGGTGCTATTAAAAAAATCAAATAAAAATTATTTAAAATTGAGCCACCGATCAGCCGAAGAAATCAGAGGTGGTGTGGCTTGTTAAGAAAGTCGGCTAGGCAGCTAGCCGCCAGCTGAGCCGTTACGGTTTGCATCACTGCTGAGGGACCCTTTCATTAATGCAATTGACACAAATTTCCCGCAGGGATAATATCAATTAAACTAAAAAGAATGAAAACTTTAAGATCGACTGTTTCCAAATCATTGAATTTAATAATATATGTTAAAAATTTTTCAAACGCATTCTTATTTGCGAATTATTAGAAACTTTTTATCGGAATAAATGCCCAAGTATATTTCGATCACACGTGATATCATGTCTAGGTAATACTGGCACAAAAGTGGTAAATTTTTAGATACTGTATTTGATATTTTAAATAATTCTCTAAATTTGTTTTCAATGTAGGCGCAAGAATAAGTAACCTCAATGCAAATCCTGTAAAAATTAAACTTGTAAATTTTACACCAAAAAAAAAAACATGAAAAACTTCGACTTCATAAATTAAATGGACTCAGTCTTTCGCTGTCAAGCACTGAGAAATATCTGGTGATATATTTTGACAGTAAATTAAACTGGATAGTCAACTTAAGTAGAGGAATCAAATTATTTATTAGCACAAATTAGGGATTAATCCTATACTGTACTATTGGATATATACGTCAATTATAAGTTGAGGTGCAGTATAATTCTCTCATGTCTGATGGCCAATCATTACAAAAAGGGCTCATGCTAACACATTGAATAGACTCAATAGGATAGCACAGCTGGTGTGTATATTTTTTATTAAATTACAAAAAAATCTATATTTATGAAAATTTCAATGTATTTTTTTACTAAATTATTTTTAGTTTTTGTTAAAAAATAGCGATTTTAAAGAGAAGACATTTTTTCTAAAAAAGGTAATTTGTCAACTAAGTAGAGAAATTTTTCTTAAATTTTATCTGGCATCACTGGTGCAAGCATGTTAAATTTAATAATGAATAAAAGGAAGAAGGTTAATGCCCTGCCCTAATAAACGATTTAATATACTTGAATCTTATTTCTTTCAGAACTTTACTGAAATAAAAGACATAAATCCATGGAAGTATACACTAAGGATATGAAGAAGAGGAAAAATGACAAATGACAATTTTGTCTCTATAAGCAACAGCTATAATTATTTGTCATACTGTAAACAAACGGATCTCAAAGGGGGGTCTGCGAACCACAAGCGGCCTGTAAGGACTTTTCTGGGGGCTGTCGAAGATGTGTTGGAAAATATTCTTAAACGCAAATATTTTTAATAAAGATATTATATAAAGTTTAAATAAAAATTCAAATTAAACTTTGAATTGATTTAAAAATGTGAAAACCTATTTATAACGGATACGAAAAATACAACTGATCTTTATGGAATCTACTTTATGGAAATCTACTTCAAAATTTACATTTTTCCCAAAGTCCAAAAATTTTGATTGAACATATTATGTATTCAAAAATTGCATTCCTTTTGCAGATTCGTACTTTGAAATTTTAGAAAATATAGACTTTCATTAAGTGGTTAAAATTCGAGACTATATCTGTACCTTGACATCTTGGGTTATTGGAATGATTTTATATTTTAAATTCATCTGTGTGAAGACACAGAAAACTATAAAATTTAAAGATGTTCATAGAGAATACTTTAATTTAGGAAAAAAATAATGGAGACGTTGATAATTTTATTATTTAATTAAAAATATAGTCACGAAGTACGAACTTATGAGAACCCCTGCTCTAAACATAACCTATATTTACATTTCTCAAACTTGTGTGAGCACTAGGANNGGGTCCGTTGGGTGCCCTTTCCAAACTTACCACACACCTCTGCTACACCTATATCAAATTTTAATGTCAATTTTTAATTATTTTTTCTTTACATAACATTTTATCTTATTTTTAAAGTTGTAGTGGGTTGCGATACCACTGCAATGTAAAAAATGTGTCGCGAAATAGGGACTTATGAGAACCCCTGCTCTAAACCTAACCTATATTTACATTTCTCTAGGATAAAAGAAAAGAAAGTTCTAGGATAAAAGAAAAGAAAGTTCTACAAAAAATGTTTGACATTGTTTGATCTTGCAAATGTCCTGTAAAAGAAAACAATGTCAAACACGATTCGATAAAGTGACTGCTATGATTAATGATAAATAAAAAATAGTTTTCCATTAAAATGGAGAAGTAAAAAAATATTTTATACAGTGGTTACAACATTTTGTTTAAATATTTGACTAGTCTGAACAAAACATAACTTTTACAGGAAAACAAAATACTATTTGCCGAACTTATAAAATGCCTCATATGTCGGCTATAACAACATTTGATTTTTTTCCAATTCAAATATGGATTCATTATCAAAATTAATATATTTCCAATAGAAACTCTGTAAAATCTTACTCATACAACTGTTGCAAACTCAACAAAAGACAATTATGTCCCATTATAGGAATGTAGTATCAAGTGTACAGAAATTGTAACCAGACATAATTCGAAAAATCACACACAAATACTTATGCAAACACATAATAAAAGCTAGATAATTAATTTAAAACTTTACCTGTTAAATATTGAAAACTGTATCCTTTTTTTTTAATTGGTAATCCTTGTTAATTTATAAACAAATTGTTTAAGAACATTTTCCATCTCAACACTTTTTATTCATTACGAGACGAGACAATTATTCACGCACACACTCGCATTCATACACTTAAACTTTTACAAAAATACTTCACTTTACACGGTTCTTTTACCAACAACATTCTTTTTCTTTTTTCATTTAAAAACATGTTTTTTATTCTTTACTTCTTTCACTTTTATTTTTTGTTTTTATTATGTTTTCTTTACTACATTCTACTTCTACTTCACTTATTTTGTGTTTTGCCTTTTGACTGCACTCGATTCTTTCTTTTCTTGCCAAAAATTATTTTTACTTCAGTTTGGCTGTAGTTTATTTGCAGCAACTTCTTTTTTTTATTTTCTTTTATAATTAATAAAAAAAACTTTAAATTTGCTTAATTTTCATTAATTTTTTATAAAGAAATAAAGGTTTTCTTTAAGTTAATTTGTATGTTGTTTTTTTTCTTAATGGTGTTAATTAAACGTACACATTTGTTTTTGTTTTGCATTTTTTTTCTTTACCACAATCAACGATTTTACAACAATAATAATAAAAACAGTAATGACGACCACACCGCTTCGAACGACAAACGACAACGAACTAAACATTTAAATTAATGTTGGGGTAGACATGCAATGCATTTATTTGTTGTTGCTTTTTAATTCTGTTTTGTTTATATTGTATAAAGCAAAAGAAAAAACAACAAAAACCGAAAAATTGCAATGCAAAAACAAAGTTCTTATACAAATTGTTGTAGTTAATTTTTTTGTAATATTGATGTATGAGTGTGTAGAAAGCTTTCTCTCTCTCTCCCCGCTAAGTGGCGCTCTCAGTGGAGCCTTTTTTATTTGTGTTGTTTATTGCTATTTTTTTTTTTGCTGGTAAATGTTTTTGCTAAACTTTGTTTGGTTAAGGTTAGTGTCTAAGCTAAGTGTGTTTATGATTATAACAGGATGTTACATATAATGAAAAAATGTTATTAAATAAAAATTGCTAAAATTTATATATAAAGCGTTTTAAATTTTAGTTTTTAAGGATAAATACAAATGTTGCCAGGAGATTTGTTTCCATATAACGATGAGAGAAAAATAGAAGTTATTTTTGTAGTAAATGGAAATAAATATAAATATAAATACAATAATTGGCCGTAGGGCAACACATAAACTTCAATAACCAAACTGTATTAAGGCTGACTATCAGATTAATAATGTTTTGTTTGTTACATTTTCCAAAATGGGGGATGGAATCTTATCTCCAATGGAGTACCTACATATTGGCATACTGATCCAAATAAAATACCGTATGTCATCGATTTTGCAGTTGCAAAATTGTTTAAATAAAACAAATATATAAGGATTTGTTCTGTAGTCGTTGAATATTAAAAAGAAGAATTTGATGAGAGTGGTAACTACACAGATCCTTTTAAATCGAACCTAAGAAATAGGCAGAAAAGCCTTAATAATTTACTAGAGTATCGAAAAAAATTAGAAACAGATGCAACCCCATTTGTTAGGTTATGTTAAAAGAATAGCAACTAATTATAGCCGTTACCCATATATGTCTAATTGATCCATTATGATTCATTTTCCCTGTTATTTCTCGCTTTTATCGTATCCATAGCGTGTTGTAGCTTCTCTATTTATTTGATTTTATATTCTATTAATTTTCATTGATTAATACCTCTCATATAAAACAAGTTCTAAAAGAATATAAGCCAAGTATATTAGATTGGACAGGTTATTCTCATCAAGGGTTTTGTGACTTAAATTAGTTACCGTTCTCTATTTACTTATTTCCAAAAGTATATAAATTCACCATTTGTTTCATCAAATAGTAGCACACGTCTATCAGATTCATGTCAGCTTATTAACCGTTCGCGACTAGATATTTTTACCTTTATTTCCAGAATTGTGGATAGGGGTGAAACATTTTCCGTTGCCTATCTCTTTAATTAATATTAAAGAGATAGGAGCACTTTGATGCAGTTGCAGTTGCTGACTACTTAAGACTTAACATGTCATAAGTGCCTCTATGGCAGCTTGACTATGAATGAACAAACTAATATTGAGTCTGTATATTAGTAACATTGCTATTTGTCTAGCTGCTATAGCTATTGCATAATTTTTAGCTTAGAAGATACTACAGTCTGTCTTAAAACGATAACAAGTTTCCATTTTTGTTTGAAAAAAAGTCCAGAGCTGGTTCCGGTAGTGCCTTTTGGAGCCATCAGTTTAGATATTGAAGTTTGAGGTTTTATTATCCCCTTAAACCAATCATCCTTTGATGGGAAAGTAACATTTAATTCACTTTCCATGACATTAAAAGGAATAATATAGTCCGTTTTACAGTCTCCCTTTATATCTCTGGCAACTTCAATGGAGCTTTGAGCAGCTGTAAGGACAAGAATATTAAAGATGTAAATACCCTTCCCACACCACCTACATAAGGAAACGAAGGTACTACCGGTCTAGGAACATAACGTAATGTTAACCAAGCAGTTCCTCCTGGGATGTCATAGGAGCGGACATACAAATTTCAACATCACACAGTTGGATTCCCCCCGAGGCATGTCAGACATGACCTTCGTAAGTAATATTAAGATATGTTCAGGATCCATTGGACCGCAACTCGTACTTGAGCTTTGAACGACTTTCACAGAGACGCCATCGATTCCGCGGTTGCAAATTACTGCTTGAATGTCGTTTTAGGAGGCCGCCCACCGCCTTATCCTGATAACGAGAAGAATCTGCCGCGGAAAACAAGAGTAGTTCTGGCTCAACTGAGGTCGGGATGGAGCAACAGGATCAATGCCTACTGGTCTCGCATAGACCGTTTCGTCACCAACTTATGCCCAGCATGTAGTGAGGGCCCACATGACACTCACCACATTTTCAACTGTCCTGCGAACTTTACTTCTCTGTGTCCAACGGATTTATGGACACAACCAGTGGAAGTAGCATAATTCCTCGGACTTGACCTCGATGCAGAACCCCCTGACTGAAAATTGTTAAGATGTTCTAGCTGCTACAACAACAACAAAATGAATATTAAACAGAATCAAAAAACCAATTACTATTTTTATAAAATTATTTTGTTAAATTTTTGCCATACCCCCGGGAGGTATATAGAATAGTCATCTAATATGCCAACAGTCAAAGCCATATATATATATCAACATTTGCAGATAACACCGGCGTTCATGAAAACCTTCCGCCCCCAAGAAGCATCTAAACTATTATAAGAAAAACGTTAATTTAATAAAATTTTCAAATAATTTATTCTCTATTTTTAAAACTTATAAAATATAACATAATGTAACCATTTAAAATACATTTTTTTTTCATTACATACATATATACAAACTAAATTTTAACTATTAAAAATAATAAATTAATTTAAAATTATACAAATTTACATATTTGTTTTTTGTTTTCTCTCTCTTCATTAAATAAACAAATACTGTTTAAATATAAATTTGTTTATTTTTTGCTATAAACATTTTACAGAACACAAGGGTTTAATTACACTTTATGTGACTCGATTTTATTTGTAGCACTCATTAAAACCATTCTTAAATCTATATAGTACTATATATATATATACAACTTTTTACTTTTCAAAGTAATGATCGCAAAAAAAAAAAACTTAAAATTAAATAAATTAATAACAATTTGTATAAATAAAAAAACATATACAAAATAATTTAGGTCCAAACAGAGGTGGGTATAAGGCCTTCCTTACTGGTGCCAGGAGGAGTAAGAGTTTCTTTATTAAGAAAATCTAAAGGTAAATCAACTATATTTCCCTAAAAATCAAATTAAAAAAAAAATATTTTTAATAATATTGTATTAAAAATAATAATTAAAATCATTCCATTACCTGAATATTCAATATACGTTTACTGGCAATATCTGGATCAATTTTACATAGAGGTGGTGTTTCTTCTTGATATTTTCTAAGATGGGCAAAGGTTTTAACATTATCGTTTGGTATGCACTTGAAAACTTCATCATAAATCTCAGTGTTACGCCGTGATATACGTTTCCACATGCCATTCCAAAACTGATCAATAACAGGATCAGTAATATCAATGGGCATACGTTCAGCATCAGGATCAAGCAAACCTTTAAGAAAATTTATATTAATTTTTTTCTAATTTTTATTTAGAGTATAATTTTTTAATTACCCAAATGTTCTTTGAAAAGAAATTTTCTTAATCTTCCCGCAAATACACCACTAGGATATTTTTTACCATTCATACGTCCATCTTCAAATTCATTATCTGTTATAATGGCTGCAATTTCCGAGTCTCTTTTACCAATCATTGAACGATCATTGATATTAGCTGAACCGCATATAACAACTCGATCATCGGCTATGAGTAGTTTGGAATGTACGTAGATTAATTCAGTTATAGGAACATTGTTTAATTGTGAATGGGTACGCAAAGCATGGAATGATATATATTCTCCGGGATTTTCTATGCCGACTTCTTTTAGACGCACTAAAATGGCCGTGCGGCCTCTGTGAATATGAAGGAATGATTAAAGAATTGTTTGCAATTATTTAAAATTTGTTAAAGGTTTTAATTGAAATAAGATTAATTAATTAATTGATTAAAAAATAGATAAATAAATAAATAATTAAATAATTTAAACTAGAATAGAACTAGAATTAAATTTCTATTTAGGTAGAACTTTTTTAAAAACTGAACTATAATTATCTAAACTGAACTTGAATTGATCTATGACTAATCATGAATTAAACTAGAGCAGGACTAAAACTAAAACAGGATTTCACTAGAACAAAATAAATTATCTATATCTTAATAGGATTTAAAGTAACACAGAACTAGATCTATACAAAAAAATTAACTCAATTGTAACTGAAATCAAAGTAAAGTTGAACTAATTCATTTCGGTTCTAGGATTAAACTAAATTAATATGAAATGTAACTGAAATTTAAAAAGAATGAATGAAAAATTAATTGAATTTGAAATAAAATTAATCTAGATCTGCACTAATATTGAAAACTAAATCAGAACAAAAGTAGAACAAACGTATAATAGAAATATAATTGATCTTAGACTGAACATAATTATAATTGATCTAAAACTAATCTAGATCATTACTGCAGCCAATATAGTACTAAATCAAAATTAAAACTAAACTAGATTTGAGCTACAACAAAACTAAAAAAGGTAAAAGGTAACTAACTAAACGTAGCTATAAATAAACTTAAACTTAGTAACAAATAAACCTAAATTATCAATGACACAAAAAAAGTTATATTAAATTTTAATTACCTTGATATAGAAGCATAATTCCAATGGGTAATAGCACGTACAGCATTACCACTATTGCCACCAACATCACCCTCAAAACCAGGCAGTAATGGCATTATCACATATACACGAAAAGTCTTACGTTCTCTGCAAGCAGACCATCATATAAACAATGATTAATCATTATAAACATTTACCTTATTCATCTGAAACACTTACCTGTGAGCCCTTACTATTCTCTTAAATAAAGTTTCACCAATTTGATTGCGTACATGACCCACACTTGCACCCAATTGCATGGTAATGAAAAATTGATTCTCTATATAGATATAATGCTGAGCCTTGGTTATGGTCTGTATATAGGCATCATGTATACTTTGCTCGACTAGATCTTGTTCGATGAAACCACAACTCCAAGAAGAAACACTACGCAGTAATTGGCAGGTGACACGATGGGTACGTTTTAACACTATATTTGGATTTAATTTAATCTGTTGATAACTCTTTGGCATTAGATAAGGGAATGAGAGATTTTCTCGGGTCTTTTCCAATTTCATGGCATTCCAACGTTGTATAAAATGACGTGCAACATCTCGAGCAGCAGCACCCACCACACATATGGCTACATCATGCCAAGGCATACGTGGTGTGGTAGTGCGATCTATCATATCGACAAAGGGTGCATCTAAATTCATCCAATCTTTCATAATGAAATTAGAATAGTCTTTGCCAAACCAATACTTGGCCTGACCATAATAATCATCCAAAACTTGAGTTTGAAATGGTGTAGGATCTTCTAGGCCACCCTTGCGTCCTTCTTCAATTTCTGGTATGCTGAATACCAATTGTTTGGGATCTTTAACAATTTCGGGAGTTTTATCGCCCTCATTCATAGTCAAACGACTGACAAGATCTTTGCCTTTTTTCATGGCATTATCTTTAAGATTTTTCAACATATTTTTACGTTCCATTTCGGGTGTATTCAGTTTAATGCCTTCCAAGTCAATATTTTCACCCAGCGGAGAATTAAGGGTGGATGGTATCATTAATTTATCGCCTGGTATTAAAGCAGGAAGTTCTGTTCTATCTTTGGGATTTGATTCAATTGGTGATCTAACTTGCTCCCGTTCACATTTTTGCAATTCTTCATTTATATTGCGTGAAGATTTGCTAGAGCCAAATGCAGAATCTACCTCATCACGATTAAAGAAACCTCCGGGACGTCTTGTGCTGCCAGAAGCTGAAGAGGTGGAAATACTTCCTAAATCGGTTAAACGATGTCGATAATCATCCCAACGGCCATAACACAAATCCACGCCACCTAAAAAGGCATAAGTTTGGTCTACCACCACGATTTTCTCATGATGAGCCCAAAAGAATACACCCACTTTGGCATGATCAGGATGACGCATGACCTAAAAGTAATAATAATTAATTTAAAACTTATTTTGTTTTTAACAATATAACATGACCATACCTTAATATTTTCATGCAAATTAACTAATCTCTGCTTGCTATAGTAACTATTAATACCCAAAGCCATTTCCACTTCTTTAAAGAGCAGCACAAATATTCTAACTCCCTCCTGAGCCTTTCGCAATAATATCTTATCCAAACGCCAATAATCACCATCTATGGCCGGCCTTTTCATATAGATTTCCGGACTCAACCACCAATCTGTTATATAAATTTCCTCAGTAGCAGCCTCTAAAGCATCAGCTACAGCCGACATATAAGATGAACCATCCACAAACCATTGTGCTGTTATATCAGATCTTTCGGGAGCATATGAATTATGAGGATTGAGCATAGTAAAATCTCTAGCCGTAGTATTGGCAGTTTGTTTTAAATAATCATTCCATTCTTTACATTTTCTTCTGGTCCAACATTTTAAAACTATATGCCGATTGTTGGTCAATATCTGTAGACCCTTACGCATGCCCGTTTGATAGATGCCAGTGGAGACATCAAAACCCGTATCAAATAATATCACAGCTCTTATAACACCATCCGAAGGACGTATGTAACCAAAACAGGTTTCCTTGACGAAAAACCAACGATTACGCCAAGAGCCACACACCACATCGGAACAAAAATAATTACAACGTACACAGCATTTTTGTTGAAAGCAACCGAAGAAATTGCAACCTGCCTGACCAGGACGTGTGGAACCGGTACGTTTTTGTATAGCGCCTTCTTTTCCCTTAATGCCCAAGCCATCGACAAAGGAAACATTGGAGACCTCGACAAAGTTGAGCTAAAAAAGAGAAAAAGTAACAACTTTATATTTTTTGAAACCAACGGCGAGAGCTACGATCAATTGTGGACCGATCTTCATAAAATTTGGTATAAACCAGTAGTTCAGGTTATACACATACAAAGCTTTGCTACAATTGGAGAGCCTCAAATTATAGTTTTATTAATGAACCTTTCACTCACCGTCTCATGATGATTCCGATACAAACTAATATTCAAAAGATTATACAAATAATCCTCCAATTGTTGTATACGCTCTGGCATAGCTTCCACTGTTACCAGTGATTCTGGTCTCTGCGGAAAACGTGGCAATTTTCGTTTTTTACGTTTTTTGCGCATACTACCACGTCCCGAATCGCCTAAAGGATTGACATGATTATTTTGCATTGTAGAGGCTGCAGCAATACGTGAAGTCGCCGTATGACCATTAGGTGTGGAAGTTTTAAAGCTGGTAGATTTTTGTAATTCTTTAATGCGATTTTCATCGGCCATTTGTATGGCAGCATTTTTGATGGTGGCACGTTTCTCTTTATGGCTGCGCATAGGAAAAGGTATATTAAGAGAGGCACGAAAAATGCTTAGCTGTTGATGTAAGGTACTGAAATGTTTATAGCGTCGTTTAATGGTCCACGTAAAGGGGCCATGGGTAAGTTCTATGGTATATCTAAAAGTAGGGGAAAAATAAAAAGATTATTACTTCGTTTTCAAATTTAGCAAAACTTAATACTTACAAATTCGGATTTAGCAAGTGAGTGGTAACACTTCTTTCCGTATCTATAATACGCACTTGTATTTCAATGCCCGGCATAAATACTTTACGTTGAAAGGAATTAAATTTTATACTTGGTGCATAAATGCGTGTAAAGGGTATCACTGTTAAACGTCTCAATTCCACATCATTCTCATCGAATTCATCGTCATCATCTGTACACTCTTTACGTTCTACCAATACAGGCTTATCACCCACTGACGATAAAATTGTTATAGAATCGGGTATTATTAAACCTTCATCGTATTCTGTATCTATCATGGAAAATTGAAAGTCTGGCAAACAGCCCGAATGATCGTGTTCCTCTGCATTATTAACACTTTCCACGGTACTATTATTTTCGGAAGATTGCTGTATTCTACCCGAGGTGGCAGGAAGTTGTAAGGAATTATTTTCAGCCATATTATTACCATTGGCAACATCAAACTGCCCGTACATATAGGTGTAGTCTAATTCATCGTACTGATAGGCAAGATTTGATACACCTTGATTACGTTCAACCGAATCATTGTCTGCTGCAAATAAATGAAATGAAATTTTTTGCATTATTAAAAATGTATGCAATTAAAAGAATGTAGTTCTCAGGGCAAACAGAAAAAAAACTAGTTATTCGTTTGAAAATAACAGTTGAATAAATAAAGTAACACTGATTCCGTTAAAAATTCTTTAAGCTAATTTTATGGCAGCTGAGTTCTCAACTGAATATCAAAAAAATAGGAAAATCTCCAAAGATGCTAAGAGAATTTATCTATTGTTTATTTATTTATTTATTTATTTATTTATTTATTTATTTATTTATTTATTTACCCCAAACATTTTCCTCTATTCATAAAATTTAGCAGAAATCCTTTGTCTTTTTTCAATTTTTTAATCATTTTTAGAAACGGTGTTTACATATATAATTACTTCTAATTACAAATAAGATTTTAATTGCAAATATAAAATTTATCACTAATACTGAACTGTAATTTCAATAAATTAATCCATGTTTTAAAAATAATTGCATAAAACGTTCACACTAGTTATAACTTATAAGATACTCATTCTTGTATCTTGTCAAAAACTGGCTGTAAATGATTAAAGTGTGGATACGAATAAAATATATCATACAAATATTGATACACCCAGAGAAAAGTTCATCATATATGTACATATCGAGAAAGAGACTTGTGACTAGTTGTCTTCACGTAACACTAACATCATGTTACTAATAAAAGTAGATCGTTCAATTTGATGTTAATGTTAATTTTATCGATGTTTAAACACGGTTGTTAAAGCAAATGTTAAAATTAATATTAACATCAAATTGAACGATCTACATTTATCATTAACATGATGTTAGCGTTAATGTTAAATATTTTATGTTACGTGAAGACGACTAGTGAGGAAATCTACCCCGCATGTGTTCAAATACTACTTTGAATCATAGCATAATTAGAAAGTATACTCGTAAGAACAGCTGTTTTACACTAACAAAATACAAGGAATTGTTGTTTTTGTAGATGTGCGAGTACTTTGTTATTATACTATGGAAGATATCATTAAAAATTAAATTCTGACAGTATCGAGTAACTATATTATAATATTGAGTACCCAAGAAAAACAGGCAAACACTCGGTACTCGATA
>MINK01174795.1:0-10882 GCA_001735545.1 Phormia regina
AAATTCATTAGGGGACATTGTAGTACTTTTTCGTTCATATGATGGTTTATTATATTTTCGAAGAATTTCGAAGTCAGTTATTCCATATCAAAACGGATTCCATGTCCCCGCGCAACGCCGGGTCAATCAGCTCGTAATGTATATTTATAAATACTTATATATTTTTATTAGGATGGCCCCGTTTGAATAGAGAAGAAAATAAAGTATCAATTATTACAGATTTAATAAAAAATTACCTCATTCTAAGGCATCTTTCATAAAAATTTTGGTCCTGATATTATCCTTTATTTTGTAGTTTGTTTATAAAAGTATAAAGTTTTATATATCATTGAAAAGCTTAGTAAAATACGCGTATTTTAATGCTAAATTTATATAAATTCTTCTCATATAAAAAATATTTGTATATGAAGGAATTTATGGTTTGGAATTCCTTTTTTTTTTTTGATATGTGTAAAAAATCCTTCAAAGGATTTTTCGCTGGTAAGTCAATTTTTTGATTTATGGCCTTCCAAACTTGTCTATATTTGTACCAAGGTAGTTTCAAATTAATCGTAAAAATAATGTGAATAAATTTCAAAAGTACAAGAATTTTTTATTAATATTTAAAGCATTTAACGGGGAATATTTCATTAGAACTTTAAATTTAAGGGGCCACTTCTAGTTTTTTTTATGAAATGGCCTGAAAGACGATTTAAACTTGAGTTTAATCTGTTAAAATGTTCTACAGACATGTTATTTGTCAGATTTTACTAGGGGTCTCCAAAGGTAAAAAATTGAACTGACTTATCATGTGTTGTTAAAAAAGAAAATTACGAAAATTTCCGAGTTTTCTTTAAGTTAGGCAATGAAATATAAAATAACATTTCAATGAACAAAAATAATAAAATATATATTAGCTAAGCCAAGGTTCACACACAGCAATTTTTCTTGCCGCAATTCTGCGTTTATAGACGAGAGAGGAGGGGAGAATACTTTACATTCTCTTTACCTCTCTCGTCAACACAGTCAGAATTGCGGCAAGAAAAATTGCTGTCTGTGAACGCCGACTAAGGAAAACGTAAATTCAAAGATTAAATTTAATAATTTTTCTGGACATATAGACCCTTTATAATTATATTCATCTAACTCTTATTATAGAAGAAGGTTCATTAATTTTCTCACATCTAATGTTCTTACATGAGGAGAAGGAAATAATTATTTATTACTTTTTTTTTAATTTTTTAATACGGCTTTAAGCAAATTGTTTTAATATTTAATTATAATTCTTATTAAAGACCATATATTGTTTAAACTCAACGGATATATCTAAGAACGGGAGAGTTGTACAGACCATACATAAATTTAGAACGTGAAATTTAAGAGCGCCGCAATAAACTAAAATAGATTTTATATTCTCATGTTTCTAAGGCTAATATCTGCTATTATCANNAAATTTCCGAGTTTTCTTTAAGTTAGGCAATGAAATATAAAATAACATTTCAATGAACAAAAATAATAAAATATAGATTAGATAAGCCAGGGTTCACACACAGCAATTTTTCTTGCCGCAGTTCTGCGTTCATAGACGAGAGAGGAAGGGAGAATATTTTATATTTATTTATTATAATTCTTATTAAAGACCATATATTGTTTAAACTCAACAGATATATCTAAGAACGGGAGAATTGTACAGACCATATATAAATTTAGAACGTGAAATTTAAGAGCGCCGCTATAAACTAAAATAGATTTTATATTCTCATGTTTCTAAGACTGATATCTGCTATTATCAATTACTATAAGCCTTAACGATGTCAAGATATGTTGCAATATGTGTTACAACATGATTTATGTATTTCCTATCTAACAGTTTGTCTCGAGAACTGGATTTAATTTAAAAAAATGTATTAGAACTATACTATATATATACGTATAATTAATTGAGTGATAAAAATCATTGCTATTTTTCCTACAACAAATTTTGCAGATATTTATATATAACAAATTATATAATAAACAAATTATTAACACCTTTTTTATAAAAATATTTTTTTTTATAATAACTTAATAACTACTTTAGTAATTTACATATCAAATAAAATATACAAAATTTATTTAACAGGAAATATTTTAATACTCTCAAACATGACTAAATGCTTTTAAATAATACACAAATAAAATTGCATAATATTTAATAAAACTAAATAAAAAAATAAAATAAAAAACAACAACAAATTCAATAACAAACATCAAACTCTACTAGACCAAATAAACTCAACCAAACATGGCTAATAAAATTTATAAATATTACGAAAAATTTCATTAAAAAAAAAAAAAAACAATATAAAGAAACGTTTAAACCGCATTTTAAAATCCAAACACTATTTATTAGTGAATATCTATTGTAGTAAAATATCTGCAACGATCACGTCTGACACAAAACACGCAATCACCAATATTAACGTATGGCATATACATCTATACAACTTTATACATACATATTAACTACGTCACTGCTTATAACAAGTAAGTGAGTAAATAAATGAGTGACGGACAGTCAATTCAATAAGAAAGCAGAAGCCAAAATATGCTTTCACTTTCATACACACTTCTCTTAGTCACAGACAGTAAATGTGTTTTGGAACCGCCAAGCAAACTCATGCAAAATATCCCAATCGGAAGTTGACTATATGTATGTGTGTACTTTTGCAATTACCGGTGGATTATAGCGAAATAAAAACAAAACAAACGATAGAAGAAAAAAATATATATATTGAACTTTAAGCTGACATCCGAATAACAAGATCAGTTTGACAAAGAGTGGAAACAATTAGGTGTGTTTTAGTTCTGTCCAGTTGATATTTTTATTTAATGATCATGTTGTATAATATTGGTTATTTAGTCGAGATATTATGTGATTTTAATTATAATATTAATTAGTGAGGGTTTTGTTGTGTTATAGATTCTTAGAAACTCTTCAAACCTTTTGAAATGCACACATGAACATAAACAAATAAGAAGAATTTTCCTTCTCCATGATTACATCTTATATGAAATTACATGTAATCTCAAGTTTTAGTTTAATTAATTGAAGATAATTTCCTGAAAATATGCACATTCACGCTGGGAATATTTTAAAAGAATTGATTCATTATATTCTTTACATATTTCCCCAGTAATTCCGTTTGTAATTTCCACAATTTTCGTCTGGATGCTTGTTGGAAATGATGACGATAGAGCCATGTCGTCCGCCCATGTGTCGGTTGAAATGGTATTTTTAAAGATCACTGATAAATGATATATATAATATATATCTCAAACGATCGGAAATCCTTTCGAAATATTTTCTATTTAAATTCAGCAAGATCGGTTTATAAATGGCAGAGATATGCTTAAAAGCCGGTTTTAAACTTGTTTTTCAGTTTCCGAAGACTCCGTTTACGCTAGAATCTTAATTTTTGTAAAGAAGTTGGGAAACTTTTTCGATAGGAGCAGGGGAAGTGGTACTCCTCATGCAAATATATTAATTATCTCATAACTTTATAACTATTTTCGCAAATGTTTAAACAAGTTTGAGGAAATAATTTTTCTTATCATTCTTTATGATTGAGATAAAATGAAAAGGATGGACCAGGACAAGAAGCATCCCACATGCAAAGAAAATACTAATTATTTAATAACTTGAATACTATTTGTAGAAATAACTATTTCATCGTTATCCATAATTTAAAATTTAATGATACGGTGGCGTAGTAGGTAGTGAGCTAATCTGTCAGCCTGGGAGTTGTGGGTTTAATTCCCACTATTTAACTACAATACTCCGCTCGGTTAGAATTAGAATATAATTCGTAATTGTATTGTACTTAAAAAAACCTTTTCAAGAACTCTCATAATTAAGATTGAAAATGAAATAAGGTGGAACGGAGAAATTACTACCCCTCAGGGAAAATAAATAAACTTGATGGCACTTTTAAAGAACTCTAATTTTGTTTTGAAAACTAATTCCTTAGCATTTTGCATGCGAATAGAACGGATAGGTCTCAAGGAAAGGAGAGCTTCCATATAAAATAAATTTTATTAGACCCGTGTAAAGAAGTAATTCAGTGAATGTCCCAGAATGGCATAGAGATAATTTTTATATCAAGTTTTGAATAGGCTAAATTGGTTCAGTGGAATAGTAGTCCCCATTTAATATAGATAGCTAAGCTTATAAAAATTGAATCAATGGCTCAATCTTTTTGTTATATTCCAGCTTTAAATTTAAATGAAAAAAATATTTGTTCACTTTTTTACGCCATTTATTTGTAACTTTCCTAAAAAACCTGTTGCAGGGAAATTATAACCAGGATTTGTTTAAAATCTGGCAATACGTACATTTACTAAAAAAAGCTTCTTTTTACTTAAATTATTTTTAGATTTCGTGCTCATTTTTGATTTGCTCTTTTTATAGACTCCACTATTTTACGTAAGTTGTTGGTAAATGTAGTAAGTTTTTTGTTGTTGCTGTTTTGTATACATTAACATCTGTGATGTCAATTACACATATTTATTTTTATTTCATGAAACGAAAACGAAAATTTGTGCTTTTATAACAGATTATTATAAATTATTGATTTCGCTTCTACGCTTCATCTAAATAAGTTTATATTTTTTTAGTTAAGCAAAACAAATAGAGCCAATAATAAACTTATTGCAGAGATTTTTACACAGACTTAGTATATTGAAATAAAAAGCTGTCACCACTGATATATAATAAGGTTGAGATATCTAATTTGATTAGGTTACTTTTACGTTTGTGAGCACATATAGTGGTGTTTATGTTATAAGCAACCGATTCGTTACGATTAAATTTATGATCGAATAAGGGCTTCGATACTCTAGCGTAATGTAAATGAATCGAATTAGCTGACACTTTTTACTTATAAGGGTTATGTGTATATGTGTTTTGTATACAAAACGCTACAATAATAAATCTAGCGATTTTCAAACACCAATAGATTTACTGGTACTATATTTTAATGGCATCACTGATGTTGTTATATACAAAACAACAACAAAGTACTTGCTACTTTTACGCTTTTTAAATAACCATCAACTTAAGTCCAAATTACCTTATCGCCTATGCCAGACGTGGATCCTGGGAGAGGAAAATAGAATGAATTTCTTAATTATTTCCTTAAATTGAATAATTGAATACAGATTTTTCATTAAGAATTCTTATTTTGGGGAGGGGGCGATTTCCCTCCCCATAGGCAACTGCAGTGTATGCTGACACAATCAGCTGATATTTTAGAATGCAATGTTTGTTATAAAGTTGATTACATTTGGTCAGCAGCAGTTTGCAGTGCTGTCTTATTTAGTCCTGTTTCTACTATTACTTCCGGAGACATCGAGAATAAGTTCATATTAATTTGTTTGCGACCCTACAGTCTGCAAAATAAACGTACAGTAAATTTTTTTGTGATCGTAGATTTCTAGACTGATCTGTTTTAAATATATTTTTAAAAGTCTATAAGATAAATTTTGAGCTTATCAAATATTGCTTCAACTATTTTAACGCAATATGGAAAAATACCATAAGAATAATTCTATTTCTGAAGCGTTTTGCAAAGTCAGTTCGAATTTCGATTTAATAGACTATCGATATTCTGAAGAATTTCTTTAATGATTTGTGCAAATAAAAAATATTTAATTCGGAGAGAAAGAATGAGAGGCTAGAATGAAAAAACTAGAACATAAAAATGCAAGATCTCAAATGTAGTATAGTAACTATCTTGATTTAAATTATCATGTCATGACATTCTTAATATAATGTCTACATAAGACAAATTTTTAAAAAGATGAACAAAATAGTAAATGCGAATCTATATAGGGTATAGATATTAGCTGATTATTATATTTGGTTGTTACCGTTATCAAACTGCATATATAACTTCGAGTCTACATTATTCAACTTTTTATCAAGACAAACATCAAGAAATTATTACGATAAAGATTTGCCTAATGTAGACTAAATTTGTCAGTATTATTGCAGTGCTAAAAAATTGTCAGCACTCGAGCTCTATTAAATTTGTCTTGATAATGAATGCTTTGTAAAGGACACCATTTTTATGGTTGTTCAGGCTTGGCGGATCTACGGGGAAAGAAAAAGGGAAATTTCCCTCCCCAAAACGAAAACTCTTGATAATGTGTTATAAATCATAAAATTTAAGGAAATAGTTGTGAAAATTATTTTATTTTCTTCCCCCCAAAAGCTTAAGCTGGATCCGCGCGTGTTGTTGTTGGTACTTTTTGCATGGTTTATCCCTATAATTGACATAAAACTAAAAAAATATTTTGTCTTGATATAAGTTTCTTAAAAATAGACTCGACGTAAAAACAACAATGAATTCGTCATATTATTGTTATGGTCAACTGTTGCCATAAATTTTAGATTTTTTTTTGACGTTCAGTCACAAATTTTTATCAACATAAATGTCAAAAAATTATCGTGATAAAGATTTTTCTAATATAAACTGAATTTGTCAGTATTATTGCAACATTAAAAGAAAATTATCAGCATTCGAGCTCTAGCAAATTTGTCTTGATAATACTTGGTAAAAGACGCCATCTTTATTGTTGTTTGTACTTTTTACATGGTTTATTGTGATATACGTTTTCCCTTATAATTAACAGAGATAAAATATTATCTTCATCTCAAACAAAAATTTGACGTTTGTCTTGATACAATTTTCTCTAATATTCACTCAAAAGGAAGTCTTCATAAAAAATTGTCTAATGTGAACACTAGATATAAAATATAATGTGTACACTAGTAAATATAACTTTAATATAGTACTGGATTATCAAAATAATTTATGAGAATGTGATAAATTAAAAGGAAATTTTAATTTTAAAATAAATTACCCTTAAAATTATATTATTTACATTGATTTTCTGTTGTGGGTCAAACAGATTTTTTATACAATAAATTAATCTTAAAACTAACTTATTTACACTGACTTTCTTTTGTATATCAAATAGATTCTTTTTACAATTCAAAATTTTTAATAAAAGTATTAAATTATTAAAAATTTGTTTCCTATTTCTTAAACTTACAAACTATTAATCTTAAATTTAAATCATGCATTTCTATACCTTTTAAAGACAGCATTCATTTAAAGTACTGTGATTAAAAAGTTAAAATGTTTCACTACGATTACCGACAAATAACTTTTACTGAATGAAAATGACATTAATGTTGATGAGAAAAATTTTTACAAACCTAAAGATTTTTTTTTGATGGATGAAATTGACAATAATGATGATTATGACGGTGATGAGAGATATTGGTGAAAGAAAAAAAATGTTTTTTTATTATACAAATTTAAAAAGTGGGTGGATTTCTATCAATGACTATAGTAGTCAGTTAGTAAATGGATGAATGAATGATAGATATTAAGTAAAAAAAGTTTAAATAATGTTTTATATAGACAAAAACTAATATTTACATTTTGTTAAATATTTACAAAAATCTATTTATGTAAAATAGTAATATTTACACAATCGAATGTAATCATTTGATTGGAAAAATAAATATTTAAATTATATAATTAAAGTAATATGTACAGAGATATATATATATATTTATATACAAATATTTACAATATAAATCAAATACAATAGATGCACAACAATGTTTATAAACAAAACATTCATTGGTATGAAAATGAAATTGCAACATATGAATAGAAATAGAAATATGAAAATACATACACATAGGTAAGTACTATAATATGAAAATGATTTTTCTTTATACGCTTGACTTGATGATAATGATCAATAAGTCTTTGGGATTTCGTTATGTTTTCAACAAACAACTCATACGAGTATAAATGAGTGAATGATTGATTGAATGAATGAGAATGAATTAATAAATAAATGATATTTTAAACGATGCCACACCAGTTTAAAAATGAAAATTGAAACTTTATTTCTTTTTATGCATAACGTTACCCAAAAATTTAAATAAAAAACATTTTCTTATACGCACCATCGGGTCCATAGGCTGTTGGTAAATAATTACTAGATGGCGCTTCGAATGCTACATGTCCACCACCATAACCGGCACCACCGCCAGTATAACCACCCGAACCGGATGGTGGCAAATACTGATGTGTGGCACTGCTAAATGTTGGTGGTTTTGATGGTGGACCATAGCTAGAGTGACCACTTGGTATTTCGTATGATGTTATGCCTGTAATGGAGACACATAGATAGTGAGATAATTGATAAACACACGCATACATATGTATATTGTTTTTTTTTTAACAATTCATTTACGAGGATTTATTTTTTGATCATGTTGCAATACGAGTATATATAACCAAATCTATAGTTAATTATAATATGATAAATATATAAGATATAGTATATCTTTATATTGTTTAAATACACTAAGAAAAATTATTGGTTTTATATATATAGAAATTTAAGAAAAATATATACAAATTTATTTTAAAACTAAATTATTTTAAAAGATTGTTATATATTGTTAATATTTTTTAAATATACACCAGGATTAAAAGGATCTGTTTAAAACGTTTATAATGTATTTGAATCAGGTTTTTATTTTAAAATAATTTATAAAATATATTATTAGAAAAGATATATTACAACTGAAAAAATTTTGTGGTTTAAAGGTTTATTATTTTTTCGAAATTAAACACTGCACTAGGATCTAACGGACTAATTTGGTAATAATTAAAAAATACAGAGGAACTAGAATTATTTCTTAACGGATTTTTTGCCAACCAAATGCATTTGGTTTCATAGACGAATTTCCTAATTTATCATAAAAATTTAATAAAATAAAATTGTTTAATTTCGACGTTTTGTTTGTGGTCAATTTCAAGGAGGTATAAAAAAGAGAAAATGGATACAAAGGAGAAAATGAAGATTAAGTCAAAATTATTAAGCTAATTTTCAAAATTTAAAACTCTAGCATAAAAGTTTAGAAAAAAAATCGGTTTATATTTTTATTTTGTGGTCATGTTCACAGCAAGATTTACATAAACAAAAAATCCCAGTCTATATTTATTGTTTTTAAAACATTGAATGAAACCCTCAATATTAGACAGTGATATATTTCCGAAACTATTTAGGTAAATTTAAAACTCTAGCATAAAATTTTAGAAAGAAAAAAAAATCGGTTTATATTTTTATTTTGTGGTCATGCCCAGTCTATGTTCATTGTTTTTAAACATTGAATGAAACTTTCAATATTAGGTAGTGATATATTTCCGAAACTATTTAGGTTCTGAAAAAAGTTTTGCTAAGATACTGAAATAAATTTTGAACTTCTAATCGACTGGTTAGATTTATATAAAATTTCACACAGCACAGTGGTTTCCAAAATACCTCAGCTCTGACATTCACATTGTCAGAGTTGAGATATTTTTGTGGTGATTTGGAGGAGTACAGGCTTCTAGTGCACCAGAAGAGAAGTGGCTGGCCCTCCTAATGAGGTCATCATAGGTATGTAATTTTATGGAAAAATCGCCAAAAATGTATCTACGATATGACAGAAACGAAATTTTTTATATAGATAGTCCTTGTTAATCTCTATAAATTTAGAAATAAATATTTATCTCACTTTTAAACTCTTTTTAGTTTTTTTTTAACTGGATGGGCTTAATATTACCCCTTAATATTTGCCAGATTTCTTATAACATTCTAAATAATATTGCTGTAAGAATCGTAAAAATATATGAATCCTTTAAAAAGTTATATTAATCTGAATTTGGAATTTTAAACAAATTGTAAAAATTTTTTGGGTCTTTTTCCAAAAAAGTGGCCCTATTTTTTCAACAATAAAATTAGTATTTTATTCTAGACCATATAGTTTTTTTTTTTTTTTTTTTTTTTTTTTTTTAATTTTTAAAAAATTAATCTCAATGCAAATGCATAAAAATAAATTAGTAGGAGCAAAGGTCTACACATAAACTCTATGCAAACTTTGTCAATTTTGAAAATTTTGTTGTAATGTTTTCCAAAGCTGGGATTGGCATAAAATTAATTTAATTAATTAACTTTTATAAGTAAAAAATATACCCAAAGAGTATTTTCTAACGTTTACCTCTAATAACGTAAAATGAAAGAAAAGTGTGTAAACACTTTTGCGGTAAAAAAAGAAAAATAATAATAAAATAAAAAAATGTCTTTTATCGAGACGATTAAAGATATAAAAAGTAAAAATTTGATAAGAAACTATAATTTTCTAAAGGATACCACCCTATTTTGTGCCCCCAATAGCTTCGCTACTGAAGTATATGTGACGCCAAACGTACATTTTTTGTTAATAATTATGTATATCCTAAAATACTAGTCAGATCGAATTAATATGTATGAAAGAAATATATAGGGGAGTATAAGCTTTTACAAAATTTATCTTATAGTCACCCTGTGGTAACACCATGTAAGCTACAGGGTATCAAAGTTTACTATCTTGAGCATGTAAAACATTAAAATAATCGTAACTTCTACAAATTGTGTTCGATTTCAAAGATTTGTATATTCCTATATAGTGCTTGAAAAGGTATAGCAAATTATTAGTTTATTTACCTCAAATAACTCTTATATCTAGTAAAAAAACATATGAATTTAGAATCTGATTTTTTTGCCCAGACTTCATTTGAAATAAGTTTGATGGTGTATGAGAAAAAAATCTTTTAAAAATATTGCAAATAATTTGAAAAACATTTCATTTCTAAACAAATTTTTTGATTATCTCTATTCGTTTATATGTGAAAAATATTTTAAATCAGAGCTGAAATTTTTATGAAAAATTAATTAAAATTAATTTTCTAAAATCATTTTAATAAAGAAATTTTAACAAATTTCAAAAGACAGAGCTTTATAAATA
>MINK01174797.1:269-21974 GCA_001735545.1 Phormia regina
TCTATGTAAGGGTTTAGCTCTTAAATAATAAAATCTAAACTAAATAAAAACAAAATGATTTTTTATAATTTCCTTCAAAATAAGAAATATTTTTTTTTATTAGTTTTTCTTAAAATTAGATACATTTATAATTTTTCTCAATATTAAAATTATTCAAACAATTTTTCTTGACAATTTTAAACGTCAATTAAAATAATTATTATTATAATTTTTTTAAATAATTTTTTTAGACCTTATTTTATGCTTTCAAAATATTTATCATTAGTTTTTACTAAAACAAATACATTTTTTTGTGTAAAATAAATAAAAAAAAAAAAACATTGACATCAATTTAAAATATTTATTTCCTTAATATAGTTACGTTTTAGTTTTAAATATTTATAATTAGCCATAGCAAAATGACCTTTTACACTTTAAAATGCCTAACGGTTTATACAAAAAAAAAAGACAACATTCGCTTTCACAAAAACTACAACAATAAAATACAAATATACAACTAAATGAAAGGGAAAATTTTTTATATTAAATATAATAAAAAAAACTCTATAAAACATTTATTTAATTTATGCTTTTCTTTTAAATCTAAGAAAATAATTCTATTGTTTTTCCTCCACTTAAATTCTTTCCTATCTCAACATTTTTTTATTTTCTGGTTGTCTTTTTAAATGCAAATTAGTTCTTATTGTTTTGTTAAAAAAAATGAGAGAAAATGTAGCTGCTTCTTAATTTAAAAGACAAAAAATATACATAAATAACATCTTTGTTATATTAATTTTATTAAAATACTAAAAACAAAAACTAATTTACTGGCCTATATTCCATCACCTCCAAATAATGTTTAAAATGCTACCATTTTTTTTCCTATTATTATTTTAAGTTTTATTTAAAAACTCATAAAATTGTAGACAATAGTTTTCAATGTGGACAGGGAGGGGGGACTTCTTTTCAAATAAAACTATGTAAATTTTTATTTTTATAACAAATCTATGTCAAAATGCAAATGCAAATATAAAGCTGCTTCTTACTATAGTTTCAAGATACTTAGTTCTTGAAAAAGTGTTTGTTTGCTATTTGTTTTGTTCTTCACTCTTGGCTAATTGTTGTGACCTCATAATCTAGTCAACTATGCAGAAAACTGTTTTTTCTTATACTTTTAAAACTGCTACTTGTTATTATGATTCTTCTTCTATTTCTTTTTTATGTTTGTTTATGTTTGTATTTCTTCTTCTTCTTTTTTTTTGTTAGCTGTTGATTTTTAAATACCTCTTTAAACAGATGAGCTTGACTTAATTGTTTTAGTAAAATTTTGTTTTTGGTGCAACAACAGCAACAACAATAGAAAAACTAAACTGTTCTTTAATAGGTTTATTTTTAAAAACATTTAAAAATAATTAAGAGTTTATAATAATAATGAAAAATAAATCTTAATGATTGAATAGCAAGTAGCACAAAACAATACAACATATTTAAGTAGAAAATAAATTAAGGTTTTATTTTAAATTATTGGAGAAGAGAAAAAGGAATTTTATTTTGCTAAAAAAAATAAAATTATAAATAAATTAAATAATTAAAAAATAAAAAAAAAAATATATTTTCTTAACACTTCTAATAAATTTAAAGCAAATTAGACACTTTCTTTGAGTTTGATAATATTTCGGCCAGTTTCGGTTTAAGATTTTTTAATGTTTAAGCAAAATTTATATTTTTTTCGTCCTATGTAAAGTTTCATCAAAACTTAACACTTTTAGTAAATTTTCTCAACATTCCTAGAGTTAAAAAAAAATCGGCCAGTTTCAGTAAAAAAAAAATGAAAATTACCATAAAAAATTAATTTTCTTATAATTTTAAATGAATTTTAAACCCCAATGACAATTTTTTGACAAATTTTTTTATTTCAAAAATTTCGCGCAGTTTCGGTTAAAGTTTTTTGTTTAAATTTTGAGAAACATTTTTTATTTTTTTCATCCTGTGTAAAGTTTCATCAAAATTTTAAACTTTTCTTATATTTTCTAAACATTCCTAGGGTTTTAAAATATTTCGGCCAGTTTCGGTTATATAAATTTGTGGAAATTTCCATAAAAATTTCAATTACCTTATCATTTTAGATGAATTTAAAACCAAAATGAATTTTCTTTGACAAATTCTTTGAGTTTTATAAAATTTTGGCCAGTTTTGGTTAAAGAATTTTTAGTAAAATTTATAATATTTTTCATTTCATATAATGTATCAACGAAACTTAAGAAATTCATCGAGTTTTCTAAAATTTCGGTCAGTTTCAGTTAAAGTTTTTATACGATTTAAAGTAACAATTTAATTATTCAATTTTTAAAAAATCACTCAAGTTCTTCAAGATCTAGGGCAATTTCGTTTAATTAAATATAAATATAGTTTAAATTCAAAATTACTTTCTTTGAGATATTTTTCATAAAAAATTACCTTAATTTGAAATAGAAAGTGTTAAAATATAATATTATACAAACAAAATCTATGAAACACCCTATTCAAGGGTTCTCTTCCCAAAACCAATAAAATATAAACAAAAAAGACTTACAAAACAAACTTTCTTTTGTATGAAAACAAAACATTAATATGGAGAGGAAGTAAATGTAAACAAAAAAGACTAAAGAAACAAACTTCCTTTTTAAATGTAAACAAAACATTATTATGGCATACTTCTCAAGCAAATGTAAACAAAAATGACTTAAGAAACAAACTTTCTATAAAAAATAAATAAAACATTAATATAGCGTCCTTTAAAAGATAATGTAAACAAAAAATAGATAAAACTAAAACTTCTGTGTAAAATGTATATAAAGTAGACTTAAGAAGCAAATTTTCTTAAGTAAATAAACAACTACAAATAAGGCGTTCATTTAAAGAGAACATAAAAACAAAATTGTTATAACCCTTGAAATATAAACAGCACTCTTTTAATAAAATGTAAACAAAAAAGACTTAAGAAACATTTTTTTTTTTTTTTGGAATATAAATAAAACTGATAATAATAAAAGAAAATTAATGTATTTAAATAGGAAAAATTAAAAAAAAAAAACTTTTTTTAATAAAATGTTCTTTATATTTTAGATTTTTTTTATAAAAAAAGAGCTTTTTTTATATTAAAAAACAAGAAATTACTTTTTCTCTTAACTATTTTTTTAATTTCTTCCCATCTATTAACATTATCATAAGTATTTATTAAACGCTACTTAGAACAAGTACCATTCATTCACTATTAAATAAACGGTTTACTTTAGCTCTAAACCCCCTTCAAGCTTTAAACTGTAGCTCTAGCTAAACATAAACCTGTTGCTGTTATTACTGTGTTCCAGCCAAAAAACTTAATTGATTACATGGTATCATCAACAACATAATCATCATCATAGTCATTGTTAGCAAACAAACATTTCACCAAGATTCTTTATTTAATGTTTTTTTTTTTTTAAGAAAAAACTAAAAAGAATGGCCCACTAAATGTTTGGTGTAGATTACCTATGAAAAATGAAAGTAAATATAATTTGTCTTTAATAACATAACATTTCACTAATAATTAAAATAATTTCTTTAAACTATTCTTTCGTTTTTTAACGGTTCAAACGTAGCAAAATAACTGGGTCACCTTCTTAGCCTGAGGATGTTTAAAATTAACAACAAATTGGCAAATCTTAATCAAATTAATATTGATTAATTTCTAAACAAACACTTTAAGGCAAAAAGAAATTAATCTTATTAAGATAAATACATACCTATAAAGGTCTTAGTATATAAAGATCTTCATTAGTCATTAGTTTTAAAATGAACATCATTATTCAAATTATTCTTCTTTTTAAACCCAAAAAACAATGGGTGATCTTGTTTAATTTTTTAAAAGAAATTATGCTTAGTCAATCATTATTTTAAGCTTGTAAAAAATTCTTTAGGTTTAAAAATTCATTTTTTTTTTCTGAACCATTATTAAATTTTTGCACAAACGGAAGTTTCCTATGTAATTTTTCTTTTTCTTTATGTAAAACCAAAGTGAAAAAATAGAATAATGTAAAGATTACAATCTATATAATTTTTTGTTGTTGTTGTAAAAGTATAGTTAAAACAAGTAACAATAACAATTTAAAGAACAGGTGCTGCTGTTGTTGGTTAGTCAAGGAAGAGAAAGTTGTATGGCAAAAAGATGTTACAGTTTTAAAACGACCATGTACAAATGTTTGACCTAATAAAAAATTAAACACACATGTGAGTAAAAGATGAGTTTGTTATATACTCATCCTAACAAGATATTTTTTTAGGTGTTAGAAAGCAATAATAATTGAAAACTGGTTAAATAAGAATTATAAAGTTTGGCAAAAATAAAAAAACAAAGGAAGCAAAAATTTTCTTTAAATAAAAAAGTATCAATTATTTTCAATTTTTTTATAGCAAAAACAAATTCTCTTGTAAAGTTTATCACTTAAATCTATTTTGTTTATAATTTTTCCACCAGAAAATCATATGGAGGTTCATTTTTTAAGTCTTTTAAACTAAAATAAATCTTTTAAATAAAGTTTGTTTTTTAATTCTTTGTTATTTAAAATTTGTTTCCTTAATCTATCATTTTTTTCCTTTCAAAAAGTTCTCCATATTGATTTTTTATTTACTTTTTAAAGAAAATTTGTTTCCTAAATCTTTGTTATTTACATTTTATACAAAAAGGGAAGCTACATTGATGCTTTGCTTATTTACTAAAAGAAAGTTTGCTGTTGAAGTCTTTATTATTTGTCAACATTTTGTTCCCTAAGTCTTTGTTGTTTACATTTTATTCAAAAAAGGACGCCATAACGATGATTTGTTTACTTACTAAAGGAAGTTTATTGTTTAAGTCGTTTTTGTTTACATTACATATGACCAATATTAATATTTTGTTTACTTTTCAAAAAAATTGGTCTTTGTTGTTTACATTTTATACAAAAAGAACTCCATGTTAATATTTTGTTGTTACATTCTAAAACAAAGTTTGTTTCTCAAGTCCTTCTTATTCTAATCATTCTGCGTCTCCCAAAATGTTTATACCAGAGAGACTGAGAATATGTTAATATTGAGCAGGTTTGTGTCTTAAATCTTTGTTGTTTACATTTGTTTATGTTCAAAAGGTTACCATATTAAGGTTTATTTCTTAAATAAGTATTGATTATTAAAGAAATATTTAAAAGATAAAATGGAATTTAATTTCTCATTTTAAATTTTATTTCCTCTATTAGAAGGAATATAATAAGACATTTTAGTAAAACTTGTTTAAAAAAATTTTCTTTATATCTTCCTTATTATGCTAATTAATTCAAAGTGAGAAAAAATAAAAATCTTCTTACCTGTTCATCTATGGGACAACCTCTATCATCTAATAATTGTTGTGTTGATTCACCCAAACCATCTAAAGCTGCACAATCTACTATACGTACACCCATAGTACCGGGAACAATAGCACGTACGGTTAGTGTTGTTGCTTGACCTACAACCACTGAACCGGAACCATCAGGGCCGCCCAATTCTAACCATATGCGTACACGAGGTGTTTGTGATGAATGGGCATTAGTAAAATGTTGTTGTTGTGTTGCTGATGATGATGAAGAGGGTGGCGTATGTGTTGTTTCCATATCAGCAATATTTAATTGTTGTTTAGATTGTGGCGTTTTGGCTAAATAATGATTTGCAGTTTGCATGCGACCATGTCTAAAAGAAAAATGATAATGGAAAGAAAAAGAAGGAGGAATATGATTAATAAAATATTAAATTAATTGATGTTAAAGTGGAGAAGATTAAATAAATTTAATTTTAATTAAAAACATATTAATAATGGGGGTTAAATTTTGATTAAATTAAAAAAAAAATAATAGAAAATTAAAAAAAAAAATATTAGAGATTTTTAATAACTTTTTGGGAATTTAGGAATTTGTTAAATTTTATTTAAATTCCTTTATTTTTGTAAAATTTAGAAATTTTGGAATTTTTTGTTACTATTTAGGAATTTGTAAAATTTTTATTAAATTCCTTCACTTTTATTAAATTAAATTTTATTAAAACTATAATAAATAAATAAATTAATTAATTTTTTATCATAATGACTAAAAAAACAACATTCTTCATGTGGAGAAATTTTGGGGTTTTTAGAAAATAGTTTGGGAATTTGAATGTAAAACTTGCAAACTGGGGAAAATTAGAGGATTATATAAAATTTTATTAGGAATCAAAACGTTTGAAATATTTTTTATTTATGATATTTTTCAACAAATAAATTTTTTTTATCATATTGTCCTAAAAAAAATCAAAATTTTATATAAGAATATTCAGGGGATTTCCCAAAAATTTGTTAGGAATTAAAAAAATAGTGAAATATTCAATTTTTCGCTTAAATAGGTCATTCATTTTGTCAAATTAAAAAATAAACTTAAAATTCTTATTAAACATGATTTAAAAATGTTATTCAGCTAGCTGAATTAGAAAATTTCAAATAAAAAAAAAAGAATAATTTCTGCAAAAAATGTAAAAATCTAGAATTGCTTAAAATTCACTAAATTACAATTCAGCTAGCTTAATTGAAATTCAGCTAGCTGAATATAGGTATTTTAAATTCATTTATTATGACGAAAACAATAAATCCTACTATATTTTATATAAAACTATAAATTTTTATTACAAATAAGATTAAATTATTAATCAGTAAGCTGAATACAGTTAAAAATAATTTAAAAAAAAATTATAATATTGTTCTTTTATAAGAAAAAATATAATTCAGCTAGCTGAATAAGCCTTAAACCAGCAATAATTTATAAAACAAAATATTTTTATTATAATCATCTTTAAAATGTTAACTGAATTGTCATTTCAGCTAGCTGAATATGCTTAAAAATGGATTATTTTATACAAAACTAAACACTACCATTAGAAATTACTTAAAATAATAATTAAGTTTGCTGAATACACTTCAAAATGATGCAATAATATAAAAGATATTATAAAAATGTTATTTTGTAAAAAGAAGCTGAATAAGCCTTAAATCAGTAAAATTTTATAAAAACCAAATATTCGTATTAAAATTTGCTTCAAAATATTATTCAGCTAGCTGAATTATCACATAAAAACACAAATATTTTATAATTTACAATCAGAAATTTTTACTTTTTATAAAATTTAAAAGAATATTTTTTTGAAAACTCACCTCAAACCATTATTTTTACTCTTCCCATCCACACCCGCCAACAACATGCCCATAGCCGTTAACGGTAATTTACATTTAACCGTTTTCAAAATATCCGAACTTTGTCGTAATTTCTCTTCCATTTGCATCATTATACGCACCGATAATTCCATAGAACCATCATGTCTAGGCTCTACCCTAACACCACATCCCGAAGTGGGTAATCTTAAAGTTATATTCGTTTCTGATGTCCCTCTCGCTCGACATTCATGAGGAAATTCTTTAGCATATAAAAGACCATGAAAGGGACGATTAAGTTCAACACGCATTTCAAACATTTCCCTAGAACAATTCGTATACACTTTAGCTATTTTAAAGCGTGTTTTATTTATTTTATTTTTATCATTATTTTTAGTTAATTTTGAAATGTCAGCTGTTTCCTCTAACGGAATTTCATTATTTTCTTCATTTAATTTTAATTTATTAAGTTCCTCCTCCAGCAGCGGTGGTGTGGTAAGAAGAGTAGCTTCGGAGGCTGATACCAAAGGTTGCGGCAAATCGGTTACGACAACGTTTTGTGTGGTAGTTAACGTTAGTAGTGTGGAAATTAATATAAAAAGTGTGTAATGTAATTTAGGCATTTTGAATGACAAAAATTCTGGTTTCGTTTGGATACTGTTATCTAAAGAGTTTTTTAATTACTTTAAATTAGTTTCGTTGTAATTTTGTGTTGTTATGTTTTTATTATTTGTCATTTAACATTTTATGTTGAAGCCAATGTTCTATTATATCGTATTTTAAATTGGTTTTATATATAAAGTTAATTTTTCATTTTTTATTTATTTATTTTTTGCTTGATTAACTTTTTTATTATTTTATTTTAAATATAGAAATTTTTTAATTTCCTTTGCTAAATACCAGCTGCTGCTACTTTTGTGGTCATACAATTGACTTTTTTCTTAATATTGTTGTGACATCTGCAAAAAAAAGTTAGGAAAAAATATTTGATTAATAGAGTTGTTTGCTTAAATGATTGACAAAGATATTTAAACTAAATGCTTTGCAAATTATGTGGAAATTTCTTTAACTTAAGCTAAATGTCATAAATATGATGAAATATTACATAAATATTTATTTTTTAATAAGTTTTTCAGCTTTTTATAATAATTTAATAAGAGAAATAATGAAAATATTAAATGATTTCTTTATAGTTTTTATTAAAAAAAATAAATATTAAAAATTAGTAAATTAAGAAAAAATAATAATAATTTAGCTTTCAAATTAAAAGTAAAAGACCAAGAAACTAATTTTAAAACGGCTGTTTATTAAAAATCACACTCATTAAATAGAGAGCAACAGAATGTTAACAAAAATACCTACTATAAAAAACTTCCTTTAAAAATTGTAAATAAACAAAAAATCAAATGTAAACTCTCTCCCACTCATAATTTAATATAAAAATGTAAACAGAAAAGACTTAAGCAACGATCCTTTTATTACAAGCAACAAAATATATAAATATAATATAAACAATATAAAAAAATAATAAACAAAATGTAAACAATTCCCTCTATTTGAATTAAGAGCAATAAAAACTTAACGAACAAATTTATTTTATATTGTAAACAAATCCCGCTATGCAAACAAAAAAGTCTTAAGTAACAAACTTCATTTAAAATGTAAGTAAAAAAGAAATAAATTATCAACTCTCGCTCTTTTAATAATAATGTAAACATAAAAGACTTAAGAAACAAACTTACTTCATAATATAAAAAATAATAAAATGTAAACAACTCCTGCTATTTCAATTGAGAGCAATAAAAACTTAAGGAACAAACTTATTTTGTATTATAAACAAATCCCGCTATATAAACAGAAAAGACTTAAGTAAAAAACTTCCTTTCAAATATAAGTAAACAACAAATAAAATATAAACAACTCTCGCTCTTTTAATATAGATAAATGTAAAACTTATATATGTATTTTATAATTTAAATAAGAAACAAAATGTAAACAACTCCCATTATTTAAACAGAGAGTTATGCAAACAAAAAAGATTTAAGAAACAAACTTCCTTTAGAAACTAAATAATATAATGCAAACAAAATGTAAACAACTTATGTGAAATATATTGTAGTATAAACAAATATAAACGTAGGAAACAAAATTAATTTATAAAATAAACAAATAAAAAATAAATAAAAAAAGTAAACAAATCTCCTTATTTGAACAGAGAGGCAAAAAGGTATTAAATAACAAACTTTTTTTAAAACAAACTAAATGTAAGCAAAAAAGTCTTTTAGACCAAATCAATATGTTGTCCTTTTTTAATATAAGAAAAATGTAACATCAATTCATAAGCGAGAAAATATGCCAGCAAGAGATGGAAATGTAAATGTAAAAAAATTAAGACTCAAATTTCATTTAAATTATAATACTATTAAATTTTCTTTTAATTTTTTTTGGTATATAAAATTTTCTATTCCTGTTGAAATAAATTAAAAAATAATTTGAATATTTAAAATAAGGATGTAACCCTTATTTTGAAAATTGCTACACTTTAAAAAATTTTTAAAAAAAAAAANANANAANAAAAAAAAACAAGAAAAATATGGGTATATGTATTTTTTTAAAGTGAGATTAAGTGTTTTGGAAAATAAGACCTTTTATTTTAAAATTCAAACTAGAAAATAGTTTTTTTTTTATTTTATAAATTGTTGGTACTTATATTTTTATGTTATTAAAGCAATACAAGAAATGTTTTAACATGGATTGTCAGGTATTAATTTAAAAACCAAAACTTTAAACTTTAATAACAATTATCGAAAAAACACAAGTACAATAAATGAAAAAATAAAAGTAAACAACAAAGACTTGAAAATCAAACTTCTATGCAAATTGTAAACAAACCTCATATATAAGTTCTTTCAATATGGCGTAATTTTCAATATAAAAGAGTAAACAAAAAGACTTAAAAAACAAACTTTCTGTAAAATATAAACAAACAGGAATAGTTAAATTCAATTACTTCCTCTTTCCTTCTGTCCTATATGTATACAACAAAGAGTTAGAAAACAAACTTCATTTAATATGTAAACAAACAGAATAGTAAACAAGAAAATTTGAGAAATATATTTTAATATGGCGTTCTTAACAACAATTGTATAATCAAAATCTCTTCAAAATGTAAACAAACAGAATGTTAACAAAAAAAAAAAAGACTTAAATAACAAACTTCTTTTTAAAACAATAGAAAATGTATTTAGAAAAAATTCAAAATGGTGTCCTTTATAATATAAGAAATATGTAAACAACATAGATTTAAGCAAAAAACTTTCTTTAATAAATAAGAAAATATACCAAAGAGAGGGTGAGTATAATATAAATAAATAAGATTTAAAACACAAACTTCCTTTAAATTACAAATTATGTAAACAATTGAAGAAAATATAAAATAAAATAACAATGAAAAAATATGACAGTGACAGTGAAATATAAAATTAAAAATCCTTTTATTTTATTTTTTAAGTTTCATATCTTTAAATAAAATTTGTTAATTTCTTTTTTCATTTTTTATATTTTTTAATTTTATGCTTTTAATTAAATATTGCAGTTTATCATATTTTTTAAATTGCTGAATTAAAAATCATTTTAAACTTTACAAATTAAAGTTTAAACATTTTTGACCATTATAATATCAAACCTATTGATTACACAAAATGATAATGTTTGAAAAAATAAAAATAATGATGAGTTTGTTTTTTTTTTTAATCTATGAACACTTATAGCATGAGTACATTTAATTAACCTTTTTTGTGTGGATTTTTCATTTTGAACATTTTTATAAACCAGAAATAAATGAAGATCTAAACAATAAAAGATAAAGCAAAAATAGTTAATTTAAATAATGTTTAATATTTGTATAAATATGACCTTAAATTGCCAGGGGATTAATATGGCTAACAAATAAGTTAGAGTTAAATTATTATAAAAAGCAATTATTTTCTTTATTAAACGATTATTCGTTCAAAATTTTTACAAAAAAATATTATTCTGTTAAATAAAATTTTAAATTAAAATATTTAGTTTTAAAAAAATAAGTAACTCAAAACCATAAATTTTTTTATAATTTAATGAAATGTTTTTAATTTTTTCAAAAACATTACCTCACCTAAGTTTGAGCGGTTTATTATTAGTCCCGCTAACCTTTAAATATTGTCAGATATTTTCTATTGTTTTTGATTTCTTTTTATATTAAAATAAAAGCTGTTACCCTTCACCCTTTTTTGTAACCCCTCCACACATATGACATTTTATATTTATAATTTTAAACAAAAAAGAAAATGACCTTTAAATGTGTCAATATAATTTCAATAAAACAAGTTAAAGTTTTGCCAAACATTTCAAAGTATTGCTATTTTTTATTAAATTAACAAAACAAACGGAAACAAATGATAATAAAAATGAAAAAAAAACTGCATTTAAAATTCCCTAAAAATTTGAATTGCAAATGAGTTTAATCGGTTATTCAACACTTAACCAATAAAACTGTAAGTGTTGTACAACACTATATTTTATTGTTAAACACACATCTTCTTTCCTAAATGCAACGTTAACATATAGACACATAATGTAACTAAATACACAATGTTTATGTTTTTATTATGATAATGATCATTAACTAATAACTGAGAAAATATGAATGGTCATAATTGGGTTTACAGATGATCATGCTAGTAATAAATATGTTATATTGATCAATTGTTTTGTTTTTTTATGATTTTTTATTGTATTTAGAAAGGTTGTTTTGTTACTACACATGATCATCTTCAATTGTTTATTTCTTTATTAAAAAAACATGTTTGACATATAATCTTGTTAGGTTTTGGATTTTTTGAGGGAATTTTTTACCAAATCATGGTCAATGTTATTGTTTTTTTAGGAAATTATGAAACTTAAAGAAAAATTCAACAGAAAATATTGTTAGAAATAAAAGATATTTATAATAAAACTGTTAATTATACAATTTTATTTACTAATTTTAAATTAAAACAATAATATTGGTAATAAAAATGCTCTTTCTTTTAATAATTAGTTTAAATAAACTAAAAAGACTTAAGAAACAAACTTTAATACGGCAGCATATGAAAAATGTAAACAAAAAACAGTTATCAATGCAACTCTCTTTAGAAACTAGAAATTGTAAACAAATAATACCTTGAAATGTAAACAAAAACACACATAGTAATAAACTTTAATATGGAATCCTTTTCGTACCTGTCAAAATAAAAACAAAATACTCTGAGGCTCGCTTTTTTATATAGAGAAATGTAAACATAAAAGACTTAAGCAACAAACTTCCTTTTTGAGTGTGAACAAAAAAATATACATTAATTTAACTTAAATATGGCGTCCTTTTATAAAAGAAGAAATGTAAATAAAAATGATTTAAAAAACAAACTTTTATGCAAATGTAAGCAACATACAGAGAAATAAACAAATAAAGTATCTTATTTTAGAATAGACAACTTAAATAAAAAACTTAAGAAACAAGCATCCTTCAAAGTATAAACTAAAACACTAAGAAATCGGTCGTTCTCTTAATATGGTAAAAGTGTAAATAAAAAACAAAGACTTAAGACACAAACATCCTTTTTTAATAAACGAAAATGTAAACAATAAAAACTTAAGCAACAAACGTTTTGTTAACAGTAAACAAAAAATTTCAACATGGCAGCCAAACAATAAAGACTTGAACAACAAACTTTATTCGAAATGTAAACAATAAAAACTTTTAAAATGTAAACCAAAAGGACTTAAGAAAAAAACCCTAACATGGCGTTATATTAAAAATAAGAATGTAAACAATAAAGACTTCAGCAACAAACTTTTTTTTAAATATAAATAGCAAAGATTTAAGAAACAAGCCTTTATATATCGCTCCTTAAAAATTAAAAAAGTAACAAAATCATTAATATTTCGAAATAATAGTTAATTTAAAATATAATTAAAAATTTAAATAGAAATATTTAAAACAATTTCCCAAAAAATCCTCATTTATTATGACTTAAATGTAATACCCTTAATTTTAAACCTGGGAACTTTTCTTTTTTTAATATAAGTTAACCCGCCTTGTTACATTACAAATGTTTTACTTATTCATCTCTTACAATCTCATCTTAGCAATATAATTAAATGGCATGACATGATTTAGTTTAAAATTTAAATTCATTGTAATTAGTTTTAATACAACATTAAAAATTAAAATAATATATTTAAAAGTAGCAATAGCACCACCCATTGTTAAATGGTCTCTTTTTTAAAAGTGTGGTTTTTAGGTCAAATTTTTCTAAATCCAATTTGCATGATATTGTATACAATGCTTTTAAAAAAATATGCAGATATTTGTTTAAGAAATATAAAACATATAAAAACACTTGCACTATTTATTGTCAGCTAAACAAACAAGTTTAAAACAGTTTAATTGTATACACTAAATCAATGATTTTATGGGAAATAAAAGCAAAAAAGAAAAACAAAATTAATTCAAATTTGTATTAAACAAAATATAAATACAAGCAAATTTGAATAAATTTATTTTAAATAAATTTATTTTAATCAAATTTAAATTTCAGCTAATTTATTTAAAATTCTTCACACTATACGTTTCTTATTTTAATTTAATTACTTGTTAAAAACATTAAAATCATTTCATTTTCTTAAAAAATACAAAAGAAATGTGTGAACTAGATAATAAATATAGTTTTTTATGTCAAAATAATTGGCCATTCAAATTCCCCTATAATTTTATTTTATAGTTTCTTTTAAAGAATTTTTTCCACCAACATAAATTTATGCAAAAACTTATGTTTGCTTTTGTAAAGAAATTCTTATTAATATTTGATAACTATAATTAACACAAAAGCATGCAAAGAGATGTTTATGAAACCATTCCAGATATTAATTTAGAAAATAACACCTTAAACTGGGTCATTTAATTATCTAAAATTGTTTTTCACATTTAATTAACTTTAATAACAATTATTTACTTGCAAACTATAAAAAAACACACGTGCTACCAATTAATAAACAAAAGTAAACAAAAAAGACTTTAAAAACAAATTTCTTTGAAAAATATAAATAAAATGTATAAAGAAAATTTCTTCAATGTAGCATCCTTTCCATTATAAAACAAAAAGTAAACAAAAAAGACTTAGGAAACAAAATTTCTTAAAACATATACAAACAGAATACAAACAAAATATAAACATTAAAGAGTTAGGAAACAAACTTCCTTCAATAATGTAAACAAACGAAATTGAAAACAAGAAAAATGAGGAAACACTTTAATATGGCGTCTTAATAATATATGTAAATAAAATGTAAACAATAAAGACTTTAGAAACAAATTTTCTACAAAATGTAAACAAACTTAATATTAAACAAGGAGAATTGAGATACATATTTTAATATGGCGCCCTATTCATTATCGAGAAACTGTAAACAAAGAAACCAACTCCCTATGTAATGTAAACATTAAAGACTTAAACAACAAACTTCCTTTAAAATGAAAACAACAAACACCTTATTATAAAGAAATGTAAACAAACAAGTGGGAAGTGAGAGAGTAGGTGTATTTTTAATTTTTTAATGTTGCTTCTTTCAAAACATAATTTAAACAGAAATAAATAATAAAATATTTTTATTTTAATAAAAGATATGTATTTCCATAAAATTTCAGATTTAAAAAAGTTTTTTAAAAGATTTAAATACTTTTTAATTTTTTTTTTTTATAAAATATTTTATATTATATAAACAAAAATTTATAATTGTTACCAAAAGATTTTGCGATTAATTAAAATAAAATAGTTAATTTATGTATAATTCTTATTTTTTAAATTGAAATTAATGTTAGTTAATTTTTTTTCATAAACAAGAAATAAATTATTATTAAAAAATTAAGAAATGTTATATTTTCAATGAAAAAATCTATAAGCATATATATTTTTTTATATATATCTAGGTCATTATCTTAAAATCACACCTGTAATCTAGGTCATTTAAATATTTCATATGTATATGTGTTTGAAATCTTCAAATAATTTTCATAATCATTATTTATCTGCTATTGTGCAAATTATTTGATTATTTATCTAGTTTTTTTACAAATATACCATAAATACATATTTATTGGCTTAAATATTTACTTTCAAAAAAATCTTCAATTTATTTATTTTTTTTACAAAATATTAGTATTATATCAAATCAATCAGCACCTTTGCTAAAGCCAACTAAAACAAGTTGTCTTTATAGTAATCACAGTTCTCTAATTTTCAATTTTAAGCAACTAGTTTTATTTATTATTACTATTCTCTTTTGCTCACAAGCTAAGATTAGCCTCTATCGTTTTTTGCTTCACAATTTTCAAAGTCATAGTGTCATAAAAATTGAAAACATCGTAAATCTTAAGTTAAATATATACAATTTTTTCTTTTATTTTTTCTTTTTTAAGCTTTTTCTTTCATTGCTTTAAAATAAATAACTAACTGACTGACTGTTTAAAGTTGACCAACTTAAATGTGCATACATACAAATGATGAGTTTTTTATTCAGCAAAATTAAAGCAAAAGCGTATATAAATATTTTTTAAAGACAATTGAAGTTGAAATAGAAATTAAAACACACCAAAAACAACTTACTAAATCTAGTTTATTGACTTGGATTTGTTTAAATTATATGTTAAGATTAAAAACAAATGAAAAGAAACTTAAGTTTTAAGAACATAAATTGTCATATCTAATCAATTTTTATTTATTTGAAATGCTTAACAAGGTAATGAGGTTAAAGAATTCTCACTTTTAAATCTTGAAAAAGTGAGAAAGTAGGAATTTAAAAGATATTTAAAAGATAATTAAATAACAATAATTAAATTAAGCATTTAGCTTGGTTTTAAAGATTTTTATATTTAATAAGCTTTAATTATTTATTTTTTCTAATAATTAATTTATTATTTAATTATCCTCATTAAAGAAAACATTTTTTATTTATATTTTCTATGAAAATATTATATATTTTCTATGAAAATATTAATGTAAATAGAAAAGACTTAAACAACATACTTGTATAAGGCATGTAAATAAAATATAAACAATAACAATTATTAATATGACGTCCTTGTCCTTTTAGAGAGAATATATAATGTAAACAACAAAGACTTAAGTGGCAAACTTTGATATGGCTACATCTTACATACATATGTACTGTATAAACAAAATATAAACAACAAAGACTTAAGCAGCAAACCTACCCTTAACTTACACCCTGTAGATGAAATGTAAATAAATGTAAAAAATGTAAATAAAAATGACTTAAGACACAAACATTAATATGGCGTAATTTCATTACCACCAAATGTAAACAAAAGACTTAAAATACAGAGTCCAATTTTTGAATAAAAATTCTTTGTAAAAAAAGAAAATTATTAAAATTTGAGATTACTTATAAACATTAATTTAATTATACATTTATTTCAATTTTAACTAAAATAAATATTAAAATAATATTAATAAAATAATTTGTAGTTTAATTTAAAGATAATTATAAAACATAAACTTAAATTTTTGGAAAATTTAATTAATTTCTAGAATTAAAAACAAACTTTTAATAACCAATTAAATATAAAACAATTAATGAAAATGAGAACAATTATATAAAATTTATAGAGGCAAGAACGAATTTAGTATCTTCAATCAAAAATGTCGTAGGTAACTTCCAAATCATCAGGTTTTTTTAAATTTAAGTATAAAAAGAATGAAGAAAAAAAATTAAAATAACAATTTTATAAATCAAGATATTAAAAAAAGTAAATGATTACATTATAATTTTACCTAATTAAAAAAATAAATAAATTATAACAAACACACACTATATCAAAAACAATAATACCAATATTATATTATACCAATTTATATCTTTTGTATTTAATTATATCTTTTTCTAAATACTTGACATAACCTTCCAAAATACGTAATATATTATTTCAATTATTTTAAAAAATCAATTAGAATAATGGAAAGAAATGGAAAATTATGATGATGATAATTGCAGCATAAACAACAATATATACCGCCTTTTTTTTTTTTTTTTTCTTTGCTACATTCGAATTTAAAATTTGCAAAATTTTTAGAGCAAATAAATTATCATAAAAAATACACAAATAAATAAATAAAATAAATAAAATAAATAAATACAAGTAATTTAAATACAATAAGTAATAAGCATATCAATAATTGAAAAACTTATTTTTAACCTATAAATTTATAATATTTTAAAACCTAACCTCAAAATTTGATTTAAAAATTAATAAATTTTAACAAAATATAGAAAATATTTTATAGTTTATTGAGCTTAAACAATTAAAGCTATCTTTCATATATTTTAAGCTACAAACTTCAAAACTTCGAGAAACCTAAACCGCAAAATTGTTCTTATTAAAACTAATTAAAAAAAATATATATTTTTAAACAATTATATTAAAAGTTATTAAATACTAACCCCAAAACAATTTTATTCCTGTTATTAAATAAAATTAAATTGTATAATATATAATTACAAAATTTTATACCAAACCAACCTATTTTGCATTTTTGAAAATTATTAAATTCACAAATAAATATAAAAAATAATAAGCAAAGACTTAAATATTATTAAATTTGTAAAAATACAAACATATACATAAACATATAATTTATCAAAAATTGTTGCTATATAATAATTATATATGCTTTATAATTTTAAAATATAATATATCATATTTTTATTAAAATATATGTTTCATCTTCTAAAATTTATATCCAGTCTAAGTATGTTGTAAAAATTTATATCAATAAGTCCTTGAACATATTTAATTTTATAAATTTTATTAAAAAATATAAAATAAAACAGAACCTCAAAATTTTCACTTTTTTTTTTTTTTTTTGTTTTCTTTTTTCAAACAAAATAAGATAATTAAAAGAAAAAGAATAAATGTAATAATAATAAAAAATACTATAATATAAAGTAAATTATAAAAAATAAATAAAAATAAACAGAACATAAGTTGAAAATTATAATATATTAAATTTATTATTGGAATTTATTAATAAATTAAAAAAAGTTCAATCATAAACTTAAAACATTTTTAAAATTATTAACAAAATATATAGAAAAATCTTTAATATAATTTTTTTTATTTAATTGTAATAGATTTTATTATTAAGAAAATTATTGATTAAAACATAAATTAAAAATAAATTCTAAACTTTTATAATATTGTTTTAATATTATAATACATAGCACATAGTATATTTTATAATTTAGTATATAGCCTAGTCTATAATATAGTTTATAGTCTAGTCTATAATATCGTTACAACTACCTACTTCATTATATTATCCATAGTTTAGTCTTTAATACAAAATATTTTCTTTTAAATTTTCTTGTCATCTTCAATTAACTTCATTTCAATTAAAGATTTTTCTTTTAAAATTCCAACTCATTATTTTCTAACGGTTCTAATTTATTTATTTTTTCATATAAAATATTCTTTAACAAATTCTTACCAATCTCTTAATGCACTGCCATAATTCTTTATAACCATTTAAGTATAAATCTCCAAGATGATTGATTAGTAATTGGTAAAATCCACTTAAAGTAAACTATTTTTTTTATCTACCAGATTTTATTTAACAATCTTTTTAGTTTTATTTAATTTGCACAAAAATTTTCTTACATTTGCAAAAAATAAAATCAGTTAAGGAAAAATGCTTTAGGCAAAAACCATGAAGAAAAAAAAAACAATAAATTGTAATAAATAATTTGTAACACACTTTCAAGAAGTTAAAGTGACTGACAGACAGTGTAAAGGCTGGACAACCGGTACACTAATATAGTATGTTCCACTTAGAATTGACACAATTTTAAACCGGCAACAAAACAGCATCAATAACACACACACACATACACACAAATAAAATTGTACACAGGAATAAACGGAATGTTGTTAACGATACAAAAACTTTTTTTGTTAAATAATGATGAAGACGACAACGTTTAGCATAAAAATGAAAAGGTGAAATAACAAGACAGCGAACGTTTCTTTTATTTTTAATGATTTTTTCCTTTTACACACTTTGGCGCTTTAAAAGAAAATTTACGAATTTTTTTAAGCTTAAAGAAAATAAAAAAAAACACACGTATAACTACCAAACGCAATGCGCAACAAACGAATATTTGTATAACCACACTCAAGCGCGTTTAAAACTGTAATAACAAAAGCTTATCACCTCAACAAGCTAAGAAGCGGCTGGTAAAACACCATGGAAAAACTTATCATCATCACAAACAAGAAGATCATCATAATGATGTTGAGTATGGTTGGAAGTAGTAGTAGCAACAGCAACAACAACATTATTATTATAACAGTAGAAAAAGTAAACAAAACGGGAGGCTTGTTTTTTTCAATGGAGAGTAGTAGTAAAGTAAAACAAAACAATAACAACAATAGCAAACAAATCACAAAAGAGCCAACAATTGAAAACAACAATAAACATATACTTAAGATGTAAACAAATGAATGAAAAAAATAAGTGACAGACTAACCGCCACTCTTCGTTTTTTGCGGAATATTAAACCGTTATTTGTAACAAGCAACATTTTAGAGAACAAAATATATAACAGGTCCATAATACAGACTATAGTCTAGTTCATTATATAGTCTATAGCCTAGTCCATAATATAGACCTCAGTTTAGTCCATAATGTAGACCATAGTATAGTCTATAATAGAGACTATAGTCTAGTCTATAATATAGACTATAGTCTAGTTTATAATATAGACTATAGTCTATAATATATACTATAGTATAGTCTATAGTCTAGTCTATAATATATATGCTATAGTCTAGTTTATAGTTTAGTCTATAGTAAGTATATAATCTAGTCTGTAATATAAACTATAGTTTAGTCTATAATATCAACTATTGTCTAGTACATTTTCAAATTTTTTTAATATAGATCCTATTCTCTTAAAGGTTAATTACATTACACTACATGCAAGTAATAACTATTTTAATCCCACTACATTTTCTTTATATTTTTGCAAACTCTCTAGTTCCGCTGCCACCCAAAACATCAAAAAATTATTATAGTCAATTAAAGTAGCATTGACCGTTAAGACCACCACACTTTCAGCAATATCTTAATCACCTGTCTTTTAAATACAAACATACATACATAACTCTTTAATAAGATCGTTTTTGTTTCGGTCATTATTCTCTACTCTTTTTTAAGTAATTTTTTTTAATTAGACTCAATAACAACGTACTAAAACAAATATGCCACACCAGTTAAGTACTTAATATGAAAACATTAAATTCATACAACAACTTACCTTGGGTTAATGTCCGTCCGTTCGTCCAAACCAGCTCATAAACACTTTGTTACGCAGACTTTGCTATTAAACTTCTCTTTTGTGGAGTTAGTTTTTGATTATTTTTTTATGTATGTATGTATATTGCTGCTGTTTGTAGAGTGTAAACAATTTGTGGCACATTGTGGTTGTTGCTGTTTTTATTTATATTTACTTAAATCACTTTACATTTTTGTTGTCTTAACCGTAGTTCTCTTGTAATAAACCTTTTGTGCCACTGTTACACTTGACCGGCTTTTGCAACACTTTGAAACCTTTTGTTTTTTCTTGCTTTTAATGCGTTCATTGCACGTTGTTTGTTTGATGAGGTGTTGTTGCTTTTGCTGCTGATTTTGTTGTTGTTTGAAGCGGTACATAATATTCATAGTTGTTAAATTATATTTAAACATATTTTTTTGTCCGTTAAATTCTAGTTAAATTAAACTTATGTATATGATCTGAAATTAGACAACAAAAATTACATTAAGTTCTTGGTAAAATTAGATATTTTATAACTATTTTTATTTAAAAAAAATGTTAAATAAAAAAAGAAGTTATGAAACTTTTAAAATAAACATTTAAAATAAAAAAGTTTAGGAATTGCAAAATGAAAACTATAGTTAATATTATAAACTATACTTTAGTTTAAGCTACATTATTGTAGACTAGACTATAGTCTATATAATACAATAAGCTGTACTACATATTATATAGTACACTATAGTCTATATTATATACTAGACTATAGTCCATATTATATACTAGACTATACTATATATTATAGGTTAGACTACAGCCTATATATTTAAGACTATAGTCAATATTATGCGCTACAATATAGTCTCTATTATAGACTAGACTATGCTTTATACACTACACTATAGTCTATGTTATAGACTAGACTATATTTTACAGACTATAGTCTATATTATAGACTAGACCAGGGATGTCGATCCACTACAAATTAAATAAAATGTTATGAAAAGATAAAATAGTTAAAAAATTTATGAGACTTTTTCGGATAAAGCAGATTTACAGTGCTATTCTCGAATTCATGACAATTGTCATTCATTAGTTATTATCACATACTTTTATGA